>JAMKCH010003395.1:0-70466 GCA_023653785.1 Ophioderma brevispina | reverse complement strand
TTTCGGAAGTGACAAATGTGTTTCGGAGGTGACAGGTGCTAACGGAAGGTATGCAGTGTTGTATAATTTGAAATATGTTTGGTGTATTTTTACAACTTTTATTCAAGTAAGATGTTAAGGCATGTTCAACATTTAAAGAAGTTCAAAACATGGCCATTGTATCTCTTTAAAAAATAAACACTATCAGTTCATTGTTGCGGAAGTGATGAAAATGTTAACGGAAAAGTTAACATTGAATTTGAATTGTGCACAAAATCTTAAAGAGGCGAAGGATCAAAATTCTTTTGCAACTAAATGCAAGTCATACTGGTAGTTGTTGCAATACACCAAAAACAGAGAGAATTCTTATTAAATAATAAGGGGTAACAGTTTGTTATAAATAGACATAATTTGTTAACGGAAAATGTCACCTCCGAAACGCTGAATTGCAACAACCTGTCTCCGGAAATGAGAAGCAAGAAAATGTGGAAACCAAAATAACATTATAGGTTGGACACTTGTCTATAATATTAATAATAATAAAACTAAAACTGGGAATTCAATGCAGGGGAAAAGTACAGGCTTGAGAAAAAATAGATGTAATTTGGGGTACAACCAAAAGTACCAATTTTGACCACATAAATGGCCACCAAATCCAAAAGAAAAAAGTAAGGAGGTTTGTTAAGCTAGCTGAGCTAGCCCCTATATAGGATAGTTACACAGCAAAATATCTTTGAAATTCTTCATTGAATTAGTGAGATACATATCCTGAAGTGTCAAAACTGAAAGTTACACCACTGATTGTGAAAATGGCCATATATATTTATATATATATATTTATATATCACTATATCCTACGCTAGGGCGAAATTTTCTATTCATAAACATAGACTTTTACGTTAGGGCGAAATTTTGTTTCGCCTTAACGTTATCTTTTGTTTGCGCTTTATTCCGTCAAAAGAAATGAATATTAATTTATGCAAATGAGAGATAATCTCATTAGCTAACAAAAAGATATGAATATTAATTAATTAGCATAATAAGAAAGGTTCATTATAGACTAATGAATATTAATATTTTCGCCCTATGGTTCAATCTAGTCGAATATATATATATATATATATTTATATATAGGCGTAAGAAATTGTAACGCGACACACGGACGTTGCAGTTTACCACAAAAGTTACGTATTTGCTAGCTTTTGGATTTAATATCCTTCATCAGGCATCTGCAAAAATATGTACAACATATAAGATAACCATAACCTGGAATTGATAACTATGTGTGATATATGAAAAGGCCTAAATAAATGACGAAACAAAAGTATTGCGATAACGTTTTGCAATGTCAGGCAATAGAAAAATGCAAAAAAAAATATAATAAGCTAAAGTAAAATGTAGCTTACCAAATCGATGTAAATGGATGTAAAAACCTGGATATTACATTAGGTAGGATATGCAATGTGAATACAGCGGCGGGAATTGTGCATGTGATATGAATACGAATAAATATTTTTTTTTGCATTTTTCTATTGCCTGACATTGCAAAACGTTATCGCAATACTTTTGTTTCGTCATTTATTTAGGCCTTTTCATATATCACACATAGTTATCAATTCCAGGTTATGGTTATCTTATATGTTTTATATATTTTTGCAGATGCCTGATGACGGATATTAAATCCGAAAGCTAGCAAATACGTAACTTTTGTGGTAAACTGCAACGTCCGTGTGTCGTGTTACAATTTCTTACGCCTATATATTACCCTTAACACGACACGTACCAAATGGGTATGGAGAACGGCCATTTTCTCATGCTAGCTATTTATATATATATATTTATATATATATATATATCTATATATATAATCTATATATATATATATATATATATCTATAATAATATATATATATATATAGAATAGTGCAGAATTTGATGTACTGGACCGACCCATGAATAGCTATTTGCGTACAAAAAAAGTTGCAAGAAAATTCCCAAAATAAGCTCGGATGTTGCCTTCCACAGTTTTTTATTTTTGAAGGTTTCGGCTAAAAAGCCTTCATCATCAAAAACTACAAAATGTAAAATAAAAGAGAGAACAATGAAAAAAAATATATATAAAAAACCTTATACAGAATATCCTACACACAAATGATGAAGGATTTCCCAGAGGTGGGTGCGCAACACCGCTATCATTCTAAATGCGGACGATTACGGTATCACGCACACCTAACAACGGAAACAATGTGAACGAAAACACTAGCCTGGATACCATAGACAAGGAAAGCATTTTGGCAACGGCAGCAAGAAAAATTATGTTGAAGGCCATATGCTATTCTTAAGAGGCCGAAGGAACCCTGGTACATTGAATGTAAAAAGAAGCAAAAAAATGAGCTAAAATAGAGGAGAAACATCACCAATAAACCGGAGGAGAAGCTCCGTTCTATTACGACACGCAAATATGTAACAAAACGAAGAGGTTGGATGTCCGACTGGACCACAAAACCGGAAATCAGCGATGGTGCGCCAGATAGGACAAAACGGAGGCAGTGGAGGAATACGGTGAAGGGCGAATGCATAAAGAAAAAGGACGGACCGCAGCTATGGGCAACATTGCTGCCGAAGGGGGTGATAGTTTTAAGTTTCCTAATCCAAAACGATTCACAGTGGAGAATGATGGCATCTTGTTTCTGTGGATTTTTCGCAATGACTTGGCAGTAAAAATCATTTATGCTGTGGTCAGGTAAGTTAAAGTGGTAAGTTGTTAGGTGTGCGTGATGATACCGTAATCGTCCACATTTGAGGAAGGATAGCGGTGGTGCGGCACCCCACCTCTTGGAATCCTTCATCATTGTGTATAGATCACTTTCTGTAAAAGGTTGTTTATTATAGATGGTTCAGTGTTTCTCGTCTATTTCTGTTGTAGTTTTGGATGATGAAGGCTTCTTTAGCCGAAAGCTTGTCAAAATAAAACTGTGGAATGCAACATCCGATGTTATTTGAGCGTTCGTGCCAACTATATAGAGGATAATATATGGAGAGAAGAGAGAGAGAAAAGAGATGAGAGTGAAAGAAGAGGGAGAGAGAGAAAGATAGATAGGAGAAGATGAGAGAGGCGTAGAGATAGATAGATATAAGAGAGATGATAGAGATAGAGATATAGAGAGAGTGAGAGTAAGAGATGAGAGTATAGACATATTCTATTATTTTATATAATTATATTATATATAGAGCTATATCTATATATATAGATTACTATATATATTTATTAATATAATATATATATATTTATATATACTAATTTATGCAAACAGTTCCACAGCCCGGTCCACACGCAGCTGGGGTTTGGTTTATCGGCTGCGCTCATTTTAATTGTACAGCGTTTAGGCTGTGTGCATGAGTTTCACTCGTGGCTTCCAAGAAACAAAACAAACCAGCAGTATTGCGTATGTTTTACCATTACACCCGATTTAATTGATCTTACAGACAACTTAACTACTTTCATTAGCTTTATGTAAATGAGGGTTTTTGAGTTGAACATGTTGAAATAAAAAAAATGATGTTGTTTAACCAAAGTAAACACCCTCTATAAAGTTCGACGTTCCTCCATATTTGGCCGCTTTGTTTGAAATTGCTGTGGTTCACGAATGTTCATTACTAAGTTAATGATAAGAGCAGTAAAACATCGGGTAACCGGTCTATGGATATATGGACACTGGAACGAGGTCATTTTCGAGGACTCGTAAATCAAGTCATGCGGGCGGGGCGAAAACTTTTGCTGGTGTGTGTTGTCTTTCACATTTGGACCTTCACGTGGGCTAAAGAGCTAAAAACGATAAGAACCTAGTGCCAGTGACTACACATCTTGCCGACATCTTGGCCTCTGTATCAAATTCGTTGATCCAACTCTTCAACTTCACGAGACATACGATCGTTTATCTTAAAAATACGGCCGAGTTGGCACCATCAACAAGCCATCGGGGAATCAAGAAACTTCAAAGATACTTCGCATGGGATGATAGTAAGTATTTGTGATTGTTAGAATATGAAAAAGTCACACTCACGGAAGACAATGGGGGGACAATGGTCATGATTAAATATTTGCGCAAACCGGAAGTGTCGGTCTCAAGGGAGCATACACCCCCAACGGCTAAATTTGTCGAGGTGGCTACATAGGAACAACTAGCTCTTTCCGTAGCGTTGCACGTCGTCCGTACCTACCTCCTAACAACGCTATGCACGGGAGAGTATTGAAAAAGCTGGGGTGGGTGCGCAGCGGATCCGATGCGGAATAAGCAAATTCAGAATCCGTACAAAAACAGCACTTATTGAAAATCTTTACCTTTGAATTTGATGTAGTCCTAAATTATATTTATATTATTATACGCACATTGTTTCCTTGACTAATTTTCCATTCGTGGTTAAAATCTGATGATTTTGAAACGGCGATTTCTTAACCGTTAAAAATCTAAATTTAAACATAGCAGTCGCCCCACTAGATCAGTGAGTCGCCCCTGGATTGTTCCCGGTTTATTTTCTTTAGAATAGGCAAGAGCACGCTTATTTTCGCTGATTACCAATAAATTACGAACATACACCCGGAAGTCATGGAAGTGGGAGACGACTGTGTTTAGCTTCAATTTTTCAGTCACTTCGTGCCCTTTTAGGGCCAACATTTCACGGATGTAAGCATGAGCTGTGCATGTGTGCACCGTTTGTATTTTTAAAATCGAGCTAGTAGGGATGCTAAGACATCAAAGTTTTCATATATGCACGGATTTCATGTCATCGAAGACTGTAAGTATACCAAAATTCTTGACTTTGTGACACAGTGGAGCCCGTTTTTTTAATGAACTGCCGCTCAGGCTCTATTGGAGAGGAGATAGTAGGGGCTATCGTAGCGGAAAAAGCCAGAGCAACCTCGGGCTAAGGAACAACCAGATAGACACCCTGCCGTTGGACAAGCGGTTAAAGACACCACCGCGGCCTTTGTAAGCCCAAAAATAGGGCACTGTCAATCAGCAATTGAAAGCCCATCGGGACCCATCCCACCGTTATGTAAATGATCGATAACACCATCCGGTCCAGCACCGCGTTCACTGACTGCAGTCACATGCTCAGTGGGCTGGTACACCGCATGCCGCACCGCGGCCTCCACATCTGGGCACTGACTGCAGTCACTTGCCGCACTGCAGCCTATCAGTACAATAAAGATTTCCTATAGGCCTATAATATTTTGAAAGCCTGAATTTACATTTACAAATGTCAGTATGTCTCCCCTCGGATTTTGTTTAACGCCTTTCCCCAATGACATGTCATGAGCCTTTCTGCACTGCAGTGCCGATTATTGACATGTGGTCTTTCTGCACTGCAATGGCGATTGGCAATATAGAAATTATGTGTATCATTGAGGGATATAACCCTCTACCACAGACGAAAGGTAATTGCATTGCGTTTCAGTGTGTTACACACAAAATTACATTCCTCATTTTCCCTGGTTGATGGACTTGTTTCCCTTAGCTTCAAAATAGTGTCATTTTTACAAAATCACGTAGACAAATTTGTTAACATTCAAAACGTCATGAAGATTTTAAAAAAAGAAAGCTCGTATTTGATAATTTGAAAAAAAAAGAAAACTGGATAGTTTCACTCCACACAGATGTCAATGTTTGTTTATAAACATGCTTTAACAAAAATGACCCGAGGTCATTATAACATTTCCTGCTATTGCGATATCATTGCGCGTCTTAAACTTTATCAAATTGTTGCAATGTGGAAGTGTTACCATCAGAAAAGGCACGTGAAATTTGCAAATGGTTTATATGCCATTCATATTTTATTAATTTCCAATTTAAAAATGATTATTAATAACAGATAAGTAAGAATTATTTTTTATTCTGCGTAGAGTTTGATGAAGCAGCCATTTCAATTCAGTCATTGATTTACACGAGGTTCACTGGTTTATGTGAGTATCCCGAGATACGTCCTCGCAAGTGCTTTTCGTATGTTGGTAACGGAACATGGTGAATTTCGGGATATGTGCAATGACGAAAACTGGATTAGTCTCCCTTGTGTAAAAAGTAGTTTGACATGACCTTATACGTCACTCGATGTTATTTCTACACGTGAAGTTATGACAAAATTTGCTGGGTGCACCAAATATGTTTGGAAACTGCATGAAAAATTTGCCGTTTATGGTGATTTAAATCGAAAGTGGTATGTATATTTAGTTTCATGAACGCAACCCTAAAGTTGTCTCCCCTTGGTCTACAACATAGCGTTGCTTGTAATCCCCTTTCAGCGAGCACCTGAACTGCACATTTCAAGAGGCAACTATGCATGCAGACGTGTACTCACACATATGCCCAATAGAGCCATATCACAGGGGAATTAATGTTAACAAAGCACTTTGCGTCATTCTATCAATGTGATTCCTCCATTTGCAGGAAAAATCAGCAATTTATAAAAAACGGGCTCCTATTCAGGCCCTTCGCACAGCGGCCATGTGTTTACAAACTCGCGAGGGTGTCGGGAAACAGACGCTTTATGACCTGCTCTATGACATATCGACTGTGACAGACTGCAGATCCCCCAGTGGGTTTAATTTAGAAATAAAGTTACATGCACAAAAATAACAAAAAATTCCTTGAAAAATTGGCTGAAAAACACAAACTTTGCATGCACTGGCAACTTTTTACATGCACCGAGCAAAAGGTGCATGCATTGTGCATGTAACACCCCTCTAAATCGAACACTCCGATCCCGGTTCCAATTTTTCAATTCGTTCATCACGCTCTGTTTTGGAGCTTCCGTGATTGCGAATATTGCCGAGCTACAAGCAGGGACACCATGAAACGGTCACCCAGCAACCTCACGTGCTTAGTGGTCGATCAAGTAACCTTTTCGAAGCCGATATTTCTGAACGGGACAATGGACCAACTTATGTGCCTTCAAAATTTCTTTTTAGAAATACTTACAGTTTCCTAAACGTCTCCAGCGACAGTAGTAAAACCACATTAGCAATTCTAGTAACTGAATAGTAACTATGTCGAATTGTTAGGTAGGGGCTGCACGACTAAGTCGGCAAAAGTCGTAGTCGCGACTTTGGCCAATAGTTGCGACTACCGACTATTTGTTTGCTACTTGGCGACGCTATTTTTAAGTAACTTCAGAAAGCATTAAACAATGAATCGAGAAATGCTCTCAACAGCTGCAATAAATATTATTCACTGGTTATACTAACACTACCTTTAGGTGCTTGTTCCAATTATGTGTATTAGCTTCTCTGCGTGAATATGAGAGCCTGGCACTTGCAGCTACACCCCACCAACCGTGGAAACAAACCTGCGGTTATGATGTTAGACGTGAAATGTCATGTTGCCTACCCTATTCAATACTATGTGCTAATATTGATGGTTAACCACTAAAACGTCGGTTTTTTGTTTATATTCCTTGGAATGAAATGGATTTGAGGGCTCAATTTCAGGACGACAATGAACAAATATGGCCTTTCATCTGATATCAAAAGTCGAGACTACTTCCGGGTAAATCAGGGGTGCCAAGACGATCGGAACACGCACCTTTACAGTATTACTCCTGAGGAAATGTAATGGGCCATGTTTTTGCTCTATATTAATACATTATAGCAGTATCACTGTGAAATCACAAGCCTATACTCTATGACCTGCGCCGCCGTAACCAGTCGTCATTTTGTATTTTTCCTTGACATGGTAATTATACAAATCATTTTACGATAAAAACACCACTAGAACGATGTCTTATTGGTGTCTGATTTCATCAATGTTCACAATTGAACTTGAACCGTGAAGAGACCTAGCTATGTCTTACTTCAGTCGCAGATAATTAAAAAATGGTTTAGTGATTTCTATTTACCTGAGAGTACAAAAGGTAGCAAGAAGATCCGGGGACATTCCCCCTGTGTCTTTATACTACCACTGCGCAGCAGTTCACCTATGCAGGTTGGATCCATTCTAAACACAGACCAGAATTGGCGATTAGCCATGCACCAAACTTAATCTTGATCAAGTTACCGGGGGGTCAAAGCACCGCGGGCATTAGGGGTGGCAGCCAAGAAATCCCATTTTAGACGTCGCCATTATTTAATCACAAATTTGAAAAATCCTAATTTGTTAATATGTTACAAAGCCAATATTTTTCTTATTCCCAACTTTGGAGCAGAAGAACAACTCCATGACCCACACTCCACATCACAGCGCTTAATTTTGTTTATGGTTTGTGTCTGTTATTGCTGAGTCTATTTTGATTGCTTTGGCTGAGTTGCTGTATTTAAAGAGGCTTGGCTGCCATCGCCTGAGCGGACATGCAATCCCAGTGGTGTGTAAAAAGATCAAGAAGATCAACATTTCTTGGACTTCCGGGTTTGTTTTGGTGGTTCTCCACGTTGGTTATGGTGCTAGTTGTATTGACAATGGCTCAAAATAAATCGGGAGTGTCGGCAAATGCCATCACAAAACATCGTCTTGCTGCAGTTAATTTGTCACGGAAGGACTAATTTCCTTTTAGTAAGTGAATTCAGACATTTACAAAAACTTAGCGCTTGTCATTTTTTAAATGTACGAATTGTTTTGCTTCTGCGATAGAAAAGAAAATAAAGGGCATTTTCTGTGGTGGATTTGTGTACAACTATTGCAATCAGTTTACCATGACATTCATGTGACACATTTTGATGTATCCTAAGACAAAACTTAGATTCAATTTGTGAACCAACTTTTGACCTTCGATAGTCGCCATGATAGTCGTAGTCGCGACTATTAGCGGCGACTAGTCGCACATAGCAAAAAAGACTTAAGTCGCTGCCGCCTATTGTTAGGGTGGTAAACATGCAAAAGGCAACGAACTACTACCCACGGTTACTTGACACACGCTGCTCGATGCAGTCTCACGTTGATCAATGTGTCACTACTGCTTTCGTTTACCATCCGGGATGTACGCTTGTCGGGTTTATCCACCACTTGCTGTGCCAACGTGCCTCGATGCCAATTTTAACTCTGGGGTACTCCGGTGGTAGTCCTGATGATTCATGACTAGATAGTCTTAACTATCGAGTCATGAGAGTGTGTTAGTGAAAGTGTCATTTAAGCCAAGATACACAGCACAGACAGCTTCTGCTCATAACTTTACAGCTGCAAAGTGGCTAAATATTCACATTGCAATACACGATAGATTGTAGCGCATTCTTGAGTTTCTGCATCAGGTGATAAACATTTTTCCAGATTTTAAAATTCACAGTATGAAATGTCAGGTGAAACTTACCCTTGTCATGTTGTCTACATTGGGCCTGCCAATTTGGCAGCCTGGTACAGGTGGACTAGGAAAATTTTTGGGCAAAAAATTGTCGAACGTTACAAATTGGTAAGATAATTATTCTACAGACCTAGAGATGATAATGTAGTCAAAAGAAAATTATTTGTTCTTTTTAGAGGAATATCTCACAAACAACATCTCAAACCTAAATGGATTGGAACTCCACAGAACAGTTGTAACGTATGGCACCAAAGATTATATCCAAAATTTTAAAAGATGATGCCAGAAGTTACAATTATTGGAACTAACTTCAGGGGTAGCTTCGGGTCTGGCTGAGCCTCCCACTTAGGGACGGGTGGGTGGCTCGCCAGGCTGAGGCTGGAGCTCTCCCTTCGGGGATGATCGACGATGATGCCTCCTCCGGTGCAGCCGACGGCCCAACAGGACGGGGGATTTGCGGAGGGAAGTGCTCGCCCACTGGCCTCTGTGGGGGCTGGCCTGGGCTAAGGACTGGTCCGGCGTCGGTCATGCGCGACTCCCTCTACAGGGAGTAGCGGTGGCACCAACCCGGTCTGGGGCTAGTCCCGCGGCAGGGGCACTGAGCATCGGCTGTGGGATCTTCTGTTTTCGCTCCGGTTCAGGCGGGGGCTTTGGGCCCTGCCTGAGGGGATGGTGCGGGACTGATGCTGGGTGTCGTACCTGCCGTCACCTCGTGTCTCGGGCCGTGGTCACTCAGTAGTGCTGGAGTGCCTACTTCTGTGACTTTGACCCTGCCTATGGGCTGGATCTCGTACAATGGGATGGACTCACCCACCCCGTCATCAGATTGCGGTCAGGGTCCGGGGGCGATGGGTTTAGGTGCTGTGCGTCCCTCATCTTCACTTGCTGTCCCCTGTGGGATGCCAACCTGGGGATGGCAGAAGGGGGGGCAGGCATGTTCCCTGGGGGAGCCATGGAATGTATCCAGGACCAACACGGGGAAAGCAGGTGCGTATGGGCCGCCGCTGGCTCCAGGTTGGGTTCGGGGTGCGAGCTCTGGCTTCTCGGGGTCAGCCACCGCCTCCGCCAGCTTTGGGCTTACCCGCTCGACCCGGGGTATGCTAGGGCTGTGGCGCCTCAGGCAGTATCCCCCGCATTGACTGTCGGCCATAGCCGGTTCATGGACAGGCCTATGGGGTATGGCGTGGTAGGGTACACCCCGGGCTGCCTGGTACCTGCGGAATCAGCTGACATTGACACAGGACAGCGGCCTGTGTGTCGCAGGCGCTGCTGTCACAGCCAGCACCCTGTCCTCCTCCAGTCCCCCACTCCTGCGGGCCTGCTTCGGTAGCACGGCCACCGAGGACTCCGATGCCTCGTCCGCCTCTGGCGAGGATGGTTCTGAGGAGTCGGCGTCTCGGGTGTGGACGCTACCAAGAAATCCATATTTGGCTGAGTTGGTTGAAGTTTGTGAAGCAGTTCTCTGCTTTGCTTATCTGATTCCAGGCAGATGGGTTTTGAGCTCAGTCCTCGCCAAGTGTACGAGATACTTTCGGAGGTCTTATGGCCATTGATCTCTCATGCGCTGAGCGACACGGTCTTGCCTGACAGCGACCCAAGTCGTTTGGGTGCTGTGGCGGAGACTTGGCTCAGGCCTTTTGTTGAGAGGTGGACTACTACCTTGTCCAAACCTGGACACGGCGTGGTCTAGCCACGAGCAGAGAGTGGATCGAGGCCCTTCGGGTATACCTACCGAGACTATGAGAAGCTCAGCTCCGGTAAGAGACACTCAATACTACCTCTCCTGTACAAAGGCCCTTCGTGGTAGCGTAGAGCAGCTGTTTGTGATAACACAACCTCCGCATATGGCTGCTTCCAAAGAGAAACCCTGCATGATGGGTCTGCGGGTTATCAAACGGACGATGCGATGTGAATGCCAGCAAACATCCAGCTCATCCACCAGAGCTGTGGCAAGTCTGCCGCCTTTCACAGCGGCCTCGCTATAGAACAGTATCATAATACCATTGGCTGGTGCTCAAACAATTCCTTCATCACAATTATATGAAGGATATGAGTCCTGAGGCTGGCGGTTTCAGTCGCGCCATCCTCGACAGCGTGATCATGATTAGTTTTGGGTAAGTCTACTTCAAGGACTTTTAACGGAATCAACTTATTTGGTGGACTGGGGAGGTGAAGGGGTGGCCTACTTGTCTAGGACTTTAGTAGCCATCGAACACGGCCATCCAAAGGACGGCGCTTACCCTTTTGAAGGGTTGCCTTCGGGTTCGTTCTTACCTTTTGGTTTTCTATTTGAATCGTGTTAGTCTCTTTGCAGTGACAAACTATACTCAGCCAATGGTCGGTGATAGTCTGGAAACAGGGTTTGGAAAAAGGGGTTTTTCAATGCGATGCAATTTGTAAGTATCACATTGGAAACAATATAAGGAGATTTCAAATTCCAATGTCGATCCCTTCCCACCCAGCCCCACGGGTTGTCGCCCAGAAGGGTTGAGCCTATATGGGGTTGCGGGAAAAGAGGACGAGCCTGATGGGATTAAGTGGTGACGTCCGCGCTGTTGTGAGTCACCAAGGATCGCCTGGAAATTTTAGAAATTTGTTAGTTTTGGGGGTCATCTTGTGCACCAAAGATGATGCCATTTCATTTGTAATTATCAACATTGGAAAAAGGAGATTCAAGTCATGGGAGTTAAGAAAAACAATTCTGTTTTTGAACAATCAGTGACACGGGGAATGGACCAGCTTGGCAAATCATAGATTTCACTACTTACTCACATATTTTAGTGAAAATAGGATACACATGAGTACCATGAACATGATATAAACATTTGAATGATGATGATTCAAGGATGAATTAAACTACCATCAATACTGTGCCCGACTTTCATCTCTTCTTTTATGACGTATCCACACATGATCCAAACTCCTCAGGTAAATAAAGAGCATATAGGCGATTAAGGATGATTGATACATGTTCAACCCTGACCGATCCGCATGGGATGCGGATTGGACTCCGTCCCCGCTTAATTGCCATGATCACAAAGTGGATTATTCTTGCCCAATCTTGTACTTGATCGTTAAAAAAAACAGACCATAAGTGTAGTGACTTTTCTAGTAGATAAATACAAAATCCGCTGTTTTCCACGTGAATACGGGAATTCTGTGTGGCACGGCAAAATCCGCCATAAACATGTACATTTTCTGCGATATCGCGGATTCTCCGGACCTATGGCATAATTGCTGTATTGCTGACTGAAACGGTACATTGCAATGCAAGAGGGAGGGGAGCGGAAGGGGTGGTGTGTCTCGGGGAGGGGGGAGTGGTCGGATGCCTGGGAAGGAGGTGTGTTTTGGTGAGGGGAGGGTGGGATGGGGCGTGGTGTCTGGGGAGGGGGGTGTGTCCTGGTGAGGGGGAGGGGGGGACTGTTTCAGATGAAAAATAAAATCCCAAAATACTGAATTCAGCAACTTTTAAACAAACGGAGCCAAAATTTTGCTTAATAGTAATCACAACTTTTCAAAATTCACAAAACAAAACATATATCACAATGATTGTTATAGGCCATGTTAACCCTAACAAACCAGAGCATTGAGACCCTGTTGCATCGAAACAGTCCCCTCCGCCCCTTCCCCCCCCCCCCCCACCCCCCCCCAGCGGGTACCGGTCGGAAAATGTTTCTCATTGCATCTCGGCCGTCAAACAACTATTTTGTGTCGCGAAATGACTCTCATTGCTTTTCATTGCATATGGACGTCTTTCCAGGAAATGACGCGATTGCTTTTCATTGCATCTCGGACGGTTGCCGCAGAAGGCGCAATGCTTCTAATGAATCGGCGCAATGTTTCTCATTGCATCTGGGACGTCTTTCCGGAAACGGATGCCGATGTTTCTCGTTGCATCGGGAACGTCTTTCCGGAAAATGACGCGCATGTTTCTCATTGCATCTTGGCCGGTTTAACGGACTGTACGATACTTATTACGTGCGGGAGAAGGAAAAGTGTCCGAATGCAATTAAACCATAATTTGTTTCTCATTGCACCTCGGGCTAAGGAACAACCAGATAGACACCCTGCCGTTGGACAAGCGGTTAAAGACACCACCGCGGCCTTTGTAAGCCCAAAAATAGGGCACTGTCAATCAGCAATTGAAAGCCCATCGGGACCCATCCCACCGTTATGTAAATGATCGATAACACCATCCGGTCCAGCACCGCGTTCACTGACTGCAGTCACATGCTCAGTGGGCTGGTACACCGCATGCCGCACCGCGGCCTCCACATCTGGGCACTGACTGCAGTCACTTGCCGCACTGCAGCCTATCAGTACAATAAGATTTCCTATAGGCCTATAATATTTTGAAAGCCTGAATTTACATTTACAAATGTCAGTATGTCTCCCCTCGGATTTTGTTTAACGCCTTTCCCCAATGACATGTCATGAGCCTTTCTGCACTGCAGTGCCGATTATTGACATGTGGTCTTTCTGCACTGCAATGGCGATTGGCAATATAGAAATTATGTGTATCATTGAGGGATATAACCCTCTACCACAGACGAAAGGTAATTGCATTGCGTTTCAGTGTGTTACACACAAAATTACATTCCTCATTTTCCCTGGTTGATGGACTTGTTTCCCTTAGCTTCAAAATAGTGTCATTTTTACAAAATCACGTAGACAAATTTGTTAACATTCAAAACGTCATGAAGATTTTAAAAAAAGAAAGCTCGTATTTGATAATTTGAAAAAAAAAGAAAACTGGATAGTTTCACTCCACACAGATGTCAATGTTTGTTTATAAACATGCTTTAACAAAAATGACCCGAGGTCATTATAACATTTCCTGCTATTGCGATATCATTGCGCGTCTTAAACTTTATCAAATTGTTGCAATGTGGAAGTGTTACCATCAGAAAAGGCACGTGAAATTTGCAAATGGTTTATATGCCATTCATATTTTATTAATTTCCAATTTAAAAATGATTATTAATAACAGATAAGTAAGAATTATTTTTTATTCTGCGTAGAGTTTGATGAAGCAGCCATTTCAATTCAGTCATTGATTTACACGAGGTTCACTGGTTTATGTGAGTATCCCGAGATACGTCCTCGCAAGTGCTTTTCGTATGTTGGTAACGGAACATGGTGAATTTCGGGATATGTGCAATGACGAAAACTGGATTAGTCTCCCTTGTGTAAAAAGTAGTTTGACATGACCTTATACGTCACTCGATGTTATTTCTACACGTGAAGTTATGACAAAATTTGCTGGGTGCACCAAATATGTTTGGAAACTGCATGAAAAATTTGCCGTTTATGGTGATTTAAATCGAAAGTGGTATGTATATTTAGTTTCATGAACGCAACCCTAAAGTTGTATCCCCTGGGTCTACAACATAGCGTTGCGGGTAATCCCCTTTCAGCGAGCACATGAAATGCACATTTCAAGAGGCAACTACATTGTATGCATGCAGACGTTTAATCACACATATGCCCAATAGAGCAATATCACAGGGATTAATGTTAACGAAGGCACTTTGCAGTCATTACTATCAATGTGATTACTCACTTTTGAAGGAAAAATCAGCAATTTTAGTAGGCTCCTATTCAGGCTCCTATCGCAGCAGCGGCCATGTGTTTACGAACTCTCGAGGGTGTCGGGAAACAGACGCTTTATGACCTGCTCTATGACATATCGACTGTGACAGACTGCAGATCCCCCAGTGTTTAATTTAGAAAATAAAAGTTACATGCAAAACAGCAGAAATTCCTTGAAAATTGGCTGAAAAACACAAACTTTTGCATGCACTGGCAACTTTTTACATGCACCGAGCAAAAGGTGCATGCATTTGTGCATGTAAAACCCCTCTACGAACACTGCGATCCCTGTTGCCAATTTTCACATTCGTTCATCACGCTCTGTTTGGAGCTTACATGATTGCGAATATTGCCGAGCTACAAGCAGGGACACCATGAAACGGTCACCCAGCAACCTCACTGTGCTTAGTGGCCAATGAAGTACCCTCCGTTTTTGATCCAATACACCATCTATGCTTGGAGTTGTGTTACCTTGCAAACCACTCAGATGGCGTAACCACCCGCTTTTTTTTTCATGGGGGAACAAGGGATAAACATACTTTTCCAGGGGGAAGGCACGCATACAGGTAGCCAATTTTTTTCACGTCGGGATCGAAATTCCGAAGGGGGTGGGTCGGTGGGGGTTGGCACCTTACTGTTCCGTCCCGCCCGGTACGTACAATAAAAAGGAAGCCATTTTTTATATTTTTAGACATCTACAATGCGTCCGCTACCTACTATGCGCCCAAATCCCTCCATTAGCATATTAAATTTGTTAGTATAGTATATAGTATAGGCCCCGCCGTATGTTGTTTTATTATGTGGAATTGTGGCCTGTGCAGAAAATCACTAATTTTTTTCAGTGGGGGGCAAGGGAAAGATTCCACACGGGGGTGGGTGGGGGAGCTTCCCCTGCTCCCCCCCTCTGGTTACGCAACTGATCACCACTGCAACATTTTGTCTGAAATATCCACTAATAATCACTTATATGTATTTCGAACTCTTTGACTTGATATGTTTATTGTCACGGATTGTTCAGGTTCATTCACTAGGCAATTATTGAGACATACATGTTGACTTAAATTGCGCATCATTGCAGTGTTTTGGGGAGGGGTATTGAGGGGAGGGGGCGGGAATTGGGGGAGGGGGTGGGGTTTGTCGGGTGTTGTGGGGGTTTTGCAAGGTGGTGGTGGGGGGTGTTGCAGTTTGTTTTGGGGAGGGTGTTGCGGGTGTGTGGGTTTAGTGTTGGGTTTGGTGTTGTGGGAGGGATTGGGTGCTGCAGTGTGTGGTGGAGGGGTGGGGTGTGTGCGGGGTGTTGGGGTTTGCGGGGTGTTGGGGAGGGGTGGGGGTGTTGCGGGTGTTGTGGAGGGGTTGGTATTGCAGGTGTGTGGAGGTTGGGTGTTGGGGAGGGTGATGGGTATGAGGTTTTTGGGATGGTTGTGGGTGTTGGGGGTATTGGTGTTGTGGGATATTGGTTGGTTGAGGGGTAGGTTTGGTTAGGGTGTTGGGGCCGGCGCGGGGTGTTGCGGCGGGGGCTACGTGTTTGGGCGGGGGTTTTGCGGGGTTCGGCGGGGCCTCGGGTGTTGGGGCGGAGGGTGGGGTGGTTGGGAGTGTTGGGGCGGGGTGGGGGTGTTGGGCGGGTGTTGGGAGGCTGGGTGGGTGTTGTGGGGTTTGGGGCGGGGTGGGGTTTTACGTGGTGTTGGGGAGGGGTGGGGGCGGGGTGTTTTGGGGAGGGCATGGGTGTCTGCCATCGGGGGGTGGGGGTGTTGCGGTTGTTGGTGTTTGCGGGGTGTTGCTGGTTTTGGGAGGGGGTAGTGGGTGTTGGGGTAGTGGGTGGGGTGTTGGAGGGGATGGGGTGTTGCGGGTGTTGGGGAGGGGTGGGTGTTTTGCACAAATAGGGTGTTGGGAGGGGGTTTGGGGAGGGGTTGGGGAGGGGGTGGGGGTGTTGGCGGTTGCGGGTGTTGGGAGGGGTGGGGTATTACAGGGCATTGTGGGGTGTTGCGGGTTTTTTGGTTGGGTATTGGTGTGGGGTGTGGCGGGTTGTTGGGAGGGGTGGGTTTGCGTGTGTGTTGTGGAGGGGTAGGGTGGTGGGGGGTGGAGTTTTTGGGGGGTGTTGGGAGGGATTGGGTGTTGCGGAGTGTTAAGGATGGGGAATATCTGCAATCCTCCACTTTATCTGCCATCACACTGTTTGTGGGGACACCCTGTACTCATACAATTGCAATGCTGGTCGCTGCTCTTTGTCTTACAGCTATGCGCGAAAAGCAGGCGAGACTTGTGTTTCGAGAACCGCCTTGTTAAGTTTTTTAAGATTCTATATCAGCACTGAAAAGAGTAAACAATCATTAATATGCCTCAAGTTCGTTTTACATTAACTGTTTGAATTTTTGAGTTGCACTGACAAGTGACTGTAGAAAATACGTTTTGCATCTAAGGGAGGGGGGGGGTCATTATTTCATGGGGGTGAAGACTTAGGGTAATAAAAATGTAAGCAATAGGGGACATTACAATTTTCAAACCACGAGGAAGAGGGGGAAACAGTTAACTTCTAACTAGAGAAATCCCGGGGAAATGCAATTTTTTTAACGACCAGTGGACGGCCTCCTGAGGGGGAATTCACATTTTCGCCAGAAAAAAGTTGAAATCCTCCATTTCTCCCCAGGATGGGCGTAAATACAGACTGTTCCTAATTCCCCTTCATGAATGATCTTCTCGCACACATGTATAACTATTATCATTAAGTATAATAAGTTACTGCAAGTGGGGTAAGGAACACCCTGTATATATCGTAGCTGCCAAAAGTGTCCTTCTGTCATTTCAGGGGTCATCTTAATACCAATTTGCAACATCGGTAATTTATATGGATTGTCCATAAGTTGCCATAATAGGACCAATAATTTGGTCACATTTGTAACTTCCTCCTGAAGAATGTGCCCTTAAGGGGAATGACCTGATTTAAATATAAAAGTTTTCATCTTGAATAGAAGTGGTCTTGAGCTCAAAACTCCATCTTGAAATTGAGTCAATATTTCCATCGGTTGGATGTTGATCGCTAACAACATGATTTTGTCGCCCCAAAGCATACGGGTAAAATCATGGACAATAGGAGGAACTACAACTTACCTAACTCCAATACCCATTCCCATCTTGACAAACCAGGCATTCAATGTGATAGTTGTGCTAACAAAATCAACCAAATGTAGTAAGTTTAAACTGTTGGTTAGGTTACATTTGTATTCTTGTGCTTTTTGGTATCCGACGTTGGTTGGAATCAGAGTGATGACTAATTCTGTGGCTCGAAATCAGCTCCAGGAGCCTGTATTTTAATTTTTTTACACAAAATGTATCAGTTTTCAATGAGAAAGTATAAAAAGTGATGCTTATGGCACCGGTAGCTGTTTGTCCTTCACACATCTCACTGCCCATTCTATCCCTCTCTGAACTTGCATTTCAAAGTACACACATCAATCAACTGTGAGCCACTAATAACAGTTGAACGCACAATACGTCATTAAGCCCTCAGATCAGTAGGTACCAGCAATGTCAACCTATGGGTACTGGTACAATTTAAAAAGGCAGGAGGAAGTATTGTGCCTGAACAAGGTGGTGGCTAAACTGGTACCTTGGAAGATATTGGTGGACTTCACCCTAAAGGGTGAAGGAGTGTGATCCCATTTAATTATATAAAATTTCCATGGTTGAGTATTGATTGACCTTGTCGTCAGTAACTCATTTGTAAAGTTCATGCCAATATTTCAGTGTTGCTGATATATAAGAGCTAAAAAACGTTTTTGTAAGCCTCATAGAATACTGTGTTAAAATAATGTTTGCCTGACCAAAAATGGGGTAAGTTTTCACTCGTAACAGCCAAACTAGAAACCAGAAAGAATTATGTGTGAAGGAACCAAAACTGTGAGACCTGGTACCATATTAACTGTCAGGGTGTTGGAGACACTACAGTATGAATCCTCGGCCATTCCGATGTCTCTTGGACTTGCATGGTTGTCAACGGTCCAACTATAGTTCAAACCCTATTTTATACTTACAAGCCTTTTGCTCTGAAAACAGATATTCTTGTCTTGCAAACAATGCGCCAGTAATTGCAGCAGTATGAGCTTCAGTTCCTTGAATTCCAGGACTTTCACAGCAAGCTAAGCAGCATCCTCACCATGTAAACCTTAAAACCAAAAACAAGCTGTTACTAATCGCCCACTTCGAGTACTCAATGTAAATGCCAATCCCTGGGGAACAAGAGGACCTTTCTTCAATTTGTTGATAGTACCAAGCAAGATATTGTATTGGTAACAAAAAAAAAAAAAACAAGACGTGGCTGGAACAATTCGTTGCGGGTTCTGAATTGCAAATCCCAATTCCCATTCATCGGGGAAACGGGGATAGGGTTACAATTACATCTGGCGGAGGAGTGATTGTGGCTGTGATAGTGACTAAATCAGTTGCCGTGAAGAATCCTTGGAATCCAATAATGATGAATCTGTTGGGGAAAGCTTAATTCACCGGGGTGCAGATATTGCTGCGTGGTGGAATCTACCGGCCACATGTTAGTGACATTGTCTGTGCCAGAAGCATTTGATGCTGCACGTACCAAGATCAAACAGGTAAAGCAAATAGTATCATCCTCGTCGGTGGTGATTTCAACTGCCTGGCTGGGATTGAGAACAAGACCCTCAAGCCCAAGACTATTCTTACGTAAATCTCCACTACAAGTTCAGTGACAGCCTTGCGGAGTGATAATGTAACACAGATAGTTGAGGAACCAACCCGTGGTGAAAACCTCGGACCTGACATTACAAAACCGTCCTTCCTCGACTCTGTAGGACCAATGTTTTCCTGGCATCTCTGACCATTGCTCGGTGTTTAAGGAATTGACACAACCACACTGTAAAAAGCAAGTTCTCGTCTTGTACAATCTACAGAAAGGACTGATGGAATGGCTTACGTCAACATGTTTCTGACTTAGCTGGTGAGATAAAAGCTGCCTGAACTATGTCATCAACAGAACAGCTTTGGGTTTTTTTAGAGAGTCTTACAAAGGGGCATCGAAATCCTTCATCCCACATAGGCGTCTCCCCCCCAAATCTAAAGACTCAAGACCATGGATAAGTATTGAACTCAAACGGAAAATCCGACTGAGAGCTAAAGCATTTCACGCGCGCCCGCAGCCTGGCCGTGCGTGCTGACTGTTGATTCTTGACCTCACGAATGGAGGTCCAACGTCGCCTAAGACGCTCATACTGGCGGTATATGTTGAAGACACTGTTACCCCAAAGATGGTGCCCACCATGCCATCCAGTGGCATGCTGAAGGTTTTGGCTTTGTCAAGCATCGAGATCCGACTTCAAGCCCCATTTCTCCTGACGGTTGCCGGTAGAAGGATTCCATTGCCAAGCTGAAAAGTGAAGCTCTCAACAACAAGTTTATCAGTTTTTACCCAAAAGACCCGCTCCAGATTATCTCGACCAAAACCAATCTTTATCCATCGTACCACAGATAAACATTAACAACTCCAGGAGTGAAAAACTGCTAAAATCTCCAACCTGGGAAGCGGCTGGTCCAGACTGCATTAGTCAGAGTGCTCAACGAATCTGGCTCTGACATTGTAGCTGACCCATTAACCCGCATCTCATCAAATCTCTGAAAGAATGCTGTGTTCCATCAGACTGGAGACAAGCAAACAAACTGTGGCACCCCATTTACAAGAAAGGTCAGAAAATATGAATCCTGCCAAACTATCGACCGATAAGTCTTACTTGCATGCCTCAACGTTGATGGAGCACATCCTATGCAGTAGTATGATGAGCATGCCAGCCCCAAAACAACATTCTTCTATTCACTTCAGATGGCTTCCGTGATCGCAATCTTGGAACCCAACTTCTGAATTTGTTAATGCAATGTGGCAATCAACATGGAGAAAGGCCTCAATCTGATATGTGTCCTCGACATTTTTAAAGCTTTGACAAGGGTTGGGCACCAGCGCCTGTTGAAAAGTTGTTGAAATGGTATGGCATCATGGAGAAGTCAATAGCGGATTGCCTGTTCCTAAAAATGTACACAGTCTGTGGTAGTTGAGGGCGTCTCATCTGACTAAATCCGCGTCTCGTCGGTGTTCCCCAGGGATCAGTGCTAGGACCTTGCCTGTTTTTATATATCTCAATGATATCGCAGAGGGGCTATCATCTAAAACCCGCCTCTTTACAGATGATACTATGATTTACATGGCAGTACGCAAACAAGATGACGCCACCGTACTCAGAGGATTTAAACAAACGTGTCGAATGGGAAAGCAAATGGATGATGAAGTTCCACCATGAAAAGTGTGAAGTAATGTAAGTATCACCATCTCAAGGAAGGAAAAACCCCGTATTCTACATACATATGCATGGGCACAATCTTAACAATGTCTATAGCATCAAAATATATTGGGTTACAATCCTCTGATGACATACGATGGGACAAACAGCTGTTAACAAAGTGTTGCCAAACAAAGCAGAACAGCACCCTTGGCTCTTTTTAAGACGAAACATTAACATCAGGAAAAGTGACATCAAATCCCATGCCTACAAAGCCCTCGTTCGCCCGGTATTAGGCGGATAGCAGCTCAGTTTGGGACCCATACACAAAACATCTTATCAACAAAGCGAAAATGGTCAAAACGACGAGCCGTTCGCTTCAATCTTCAGAAGTACCGTGACATCAAGACAGTGTAATCGGCATGTCAAGAAACTCAACTGGCCCTCCTTGGAACTACGTCGTCAGCAGTCAAGACTCTCCATGTTTTGCAAGATCCACCATGACCATGTGTGCGATGATCCATTCTCTCTATATCCAAAAATCAACACCACACAAACGCGCCGCGAAAATTCACTAGCATACCATGTCCCTTTGTGCTCGTGGCTAATAACCACCAAGTCAGTTTATTCCCACGTACTACCCGCCAGGTGGAATAATCTGCCTCTGAGAATATAGTTTATGACACCAACACCAGAAGCCTTCAAGAAAGAAAGCCCTCTTCCAGGTAGAATAAATGCTCACCACGCCACACACAATTTGCTTGCCAGAGTCTTTTCAAAGAGAAGTTGGCGCTTTTTTAACTGGAAGAAGAGAAGAACTAAACATTGTAGCCCAAAGATTTTACGGCTAAAAGAGAAATACAGGAGAATTTCTGATAGTAGATTTTAACCACTCGTCAAATCTGAGTATGAGGGAAGAGGATATTAGCAATTAGGCCATAAACCGTTAATTAAAGGTGCACGAGAGATTTCAAGTAAAAGGTTGTCCCTTAAATGTGAAAATTTCAGATTTTGTAGTGGGTAAAGCTTCTGTGAAAAATATCCCCATCTGAAAGGATTAAGCTGAGAACTGTTTCTTGGAAACTGAAATTACTAATTTCCTATAGGAGCAAATTACGAAATTCAACCTATGTTTTCTATTGAAATATAAGCATATACAAATCACCTTTTGTTTTCATTTTTAAGTTATTTCTGTAGCCAAATAAAAGCTAGGGAATCTATTGTGTGTCTAATCTATTTTAAATCACTACATATCACAGAAAATATGGACAACTTGAAATCTCTCGTTGCACCTTTTAGAAAAGGCTTTTAAAGAAAACCAGATTAGACCATTTACTCTAGAATTTTTTGGTGAAAGTTTTATGTGCCTACTCTGAAATTAATCAATAACAAGTTTTTTGTTCTCTCTTTCTTGCTCCCATCCTTCAGGAGAAATCGCTACAACAACCCAGATGGAATCGACTTATTTGACGATGACCCATTGGCAGATTTTATTGCTGACGAGGATGATGACGACGATAAAGTAAGACAAAAGAGGAGGAGGAGGGGGAGGAGGAGCAGACGAAAGCAAGCAAGCAGTGAGTCTGAATGGGAGCAAAGTGATGATGCAGAGTACTCAGAAGGAAGTGCTTTCTCAGAATCGGATGATATTCTTGAAGACAGTCCTGAAAGTGAAGCCAGTATTGATAGTGAGGATGATGATGGGGAACCAGCTGTGAAAGTTACAAGCAGTGATGATGATGAAGAAGAGAATGATTCAGATGTTAATTCAGTTTCTTCAACAGAAGAGTTCATGACAAAGCATGTTAAGAAATCTCTGAGGAAATTGCCGAAGAGAGTCAATTCATCAACATGGTGGAAAACAAACAAAGGTTCCTTGTCCTCCAATACAAAGAAACGAAGGCCATTAAAGAGGACATCAGTTAATGGAAGTGACGATTCTGATGAGTCGTCATCAAGACCAGCAAAACATCATCAGAAAAGATTGACTTTTAGTGATGATGAAGATGAAAGACCATCATGTAGCAAGGAACAAAGTGACAAAGATAGAACTTCTAAGAAAGGTGGAAGCATTGGTAAGCGTACTCTCAGACCAAGAATTAAAAGAACTCCAGTCATTGAGGAGGAAAATGACAGTGAAGAAGATGATATTTCTGCCTCAAAAAGTAAAGCTAAGAAACAAAGTTTAATTAGTAGTTCAGAAAATAGTAGTGATGAAGGGGATACCTTACCTAGTAATCAAGAAAAAAGAAATCAAGAAGGGAAAACTACCACCAAAGGAAAAGCTAAGAAACAAAGTCTTATCAGTAGTTCAGAAGACAGTGACCAAACAGGTGATCAAATGTGCAGTCAGCAAAATAAGTTAAAATGTGCAGCTATTAGCCACAAGAGAAGTAGACCTAGTATTTTGAGTTCCAGTGAAGAAAGTTCCTCTGAAACTATAATTCTTGAGTCTTCCACTATTAAAGAACCATCACTTACAGAAAAGGAGAAAATTGAGAGTAGCTCATCTGGCAGTGGTGAAAAATGTCAGAGATCAGCTAAACGCCACAAGAGAGTGTTGGATGATGAGGCAGAGGAAGAGAAGCAGCAAGAACCAGATGACCTAGAGGAAGCAATGGACATATCTGATGATCTTGGCAATGATGTTGGTATGGCCCATGGAAGCAAGAGTAGTGATAAGTCGGCCAGTGCTAAACCAGGTGCAGTGGAACAAATGGAAATTGCTGCTGATCCAACTTGTTCAGCTGGTGCTGAACTAGGTAGAGTGGAAGAAGGAGAAATGGCCACTGCTAATCCAACTTGTTCTGACACTTGTGATAAGAACAAAGAAGTTGACCCAACTGCCACTACATGTACAGACTTACAAAGTAAAGAATGTGAGGTTAGAGAACAATCTAGTGGGCAGAACACGGAAGGAGAAGGGTCAGTGGATAAAGGGCCAGAGTGCAGTGTGTCTACCAACAACAACAACAAAAGCTGTAATGATTCAATTACTAGAGAGGAAGAAATAGAGGAAATTGGAAGTAAAGAAAGTGCTGATAAGGTATCTGAAGTTGCAAAACAAGGAAGCAGAGTCCCTAGTAATGAGAACAAAGGAGGAGGAGACAGTGTTGAAAGTGCAGAGCAAGGGATTTCATTGGGTGAAAAGGAGAAAGATGCCATGTCTGATAGAAGTAGGAAAGAGACTGAAGGACCCAGAGCAAATGAGCCAGCTGAGATTGGATTAAGTGCAAACAATGATGCTGATAAACTCATTACACTAAACAATGTAATGACAGCAGATTCTATGTCAGGTGATGCTAATGGCAGTAATAAAGATGAACAAAAAACAGTTCCAGCTGTTGATGATTATGACTCGGATGATAGTGTTGTTGAATGTCCAGTACCTCCAAAGACCCCTCCTCCAGAAATAACATTAAGTAGTGATGAAGAAGAACCAGCTCCTACTAGCAATGTTCATGTTACCTCAGCAAGCAATTCTGCTAGACTTCCAATGCAGAACACTTTCAACTCTAATGGAAGTGGAGGTGGTTTCAGTGGCAATGCATTTGCAGTAAATCATCAAAGTGGTTTTTCTTTTGGAATAAATACTCCAACCACAAGGGCATCTTTTACATTTGGTGTTCAATCTGGTAACATTCCTAATCACAATACCACAAACCAGTTTGGTACGCGTATGCAACAGTCATCTATGTTTAATAGATCGAATGTTAGAACTGTTTTTTCCACAGCAGGTGTCAATACTGCTTTCCCTACACCAGGTGGCTTTTCCACAGGAGGTGCTAATTCTGGTTTTGGAACAACTGGCACTAATTCTAGTTTTGGAACAACCGGCACTAATGCTGGTTATGGAACAACCGGTACAAATGCTGGTTTTTCAGCAACGGCTACTAATGCAGGCTTTACAACGACAAGGGCCTGTGCTGGCTTTCCCACTTCAGGTGCCAGTCGTGGCTTCCAAGCACAACATCATCCAAACAGAAATTCTAGCAGTTGGGCTCAAATGCCATCAAACAATCAAGCTTATCAGTCTGTGAATAGACCACAAATGGCAGCTAGCGGTGCCCATCATCAATCTTTCCAAAATGTGCAAACTGGGAGTGGATATAATACAGCAGGCATTTCTCCAGGTGGCTCAGGCAATCCTTCCAATTTCCAGACAGTGAACAGAATGCAGTTGTCTCAAAACAGTGCGCAATATCATTCCCTTAATAATACTGTAAACAGGACAGGAGGTGTTCAATCAATGCATGTGAACAGTGCTGGTAGTCTGCCTCAATTTCAGCAAAGCTTTAGCAGAAGTAGTCGAATGTCAGTCGGGCCAACTTGGACAACAGCAACAAGGACAAGAACAACGGGTGCTTTTTCCTTTGGAACCAATAGACAGAATGGCCAAGTCCAAGCAATTGCAGCAAACTATCCAACTGAAAGCAGATTTCAAAGTAATCCAGTACTTCGTACCTTGCTTAAGACTAACATTGCCTCTAATACTCGATTGATAAAGAAAAACGGTATGAATATTCAGCAATTTCAAACTCCAAATGGACTTCAAATGTCTAGTGTACCAAATAATACTTCAGTCAATGGTCAGAACTATCAAGCAACAAATAGATTTCAATCAGCTGGAAACTTTGTTCGCCCTTCTTCCTTCTCGAATGCAAGTGGTGTAGCAAACATCACATCAGGTAGGCAGACAGCCCAGTCCAACTACCAGACCAACCAATTCAGCATGTCTGCTAATAATATACAGCAGCAATCCCTACAAAGTAGTTCAGGTATGGGTAGTGCACCAAATGGTTCAGTCCAAAACAAACCAAAACTATCAGGTGGTGAATGGAACCAATGAACAGGGCAGCAGTGTGCATCTTCAATCCATGTCTGCGACCGTTGGTGGTCCGTCATATGCTGGTAATCAGCAGTTCTCAAATAGAACTCATATGTCAGGTAACTATCAAACTCATAACATACCAAATAGTATAAGTCCTGCTTCACATGCAGGCATGATACAAAGTGCACCAAACTCTCAATTAGTGAATAGATTTCAAAGATCTACTAATAGCATACAGTCTCAAGCTCTGCCTGCTATGAGCCCTGGAGGTAACCATATGATGGGTAATATCCAAAACTCACAATCAGTTGAGAGATTCCAGATGCCTGGTGGAAACGTACAGCCACAATCCTTTCAAACTGCACCACCAGCGGGTGTTGGCAGTAGTATCAATCAGCCTCTGGATAGGCTGACAATATTTACTAACAGTATTCATCAACAAACTGCAAATGTGACCCAGAGGGGTTGTATAAACAGTTCACAAGACAATTTGTCCCCAAACGGATTTCAAATGCCTGTTAACAATATCCAGCAGCAGAATTTGCCAAATGGTGCAACCTCACCCGGACCATTTACCAACTTGCTCAACCATTTTGCCAACAGAGTTGACAAACCTGAACAGAAACCCAATATTGCAAGCAATTTTGCATCAAATGGATACCAGTTGCATGATAACAATATGCAAGTACAGCAACAAACCATGCCAAATGCAACTCCAATGAACCCCACAGCAACAGCTCCATACCCTTGTCATTTTGAAAATAACAGACAAACTCCATGTTCTGGCCAACAGCAAGTTCTGTCTAGTGCAAATTCAAACAATTTTATCAGCACTTTGTCAGTTACACAGCCTGCAAGTGGTTTGCAAGTGGCCAATGTCAACTCACGACACACAACTGATAGAAATCCCAATGGCGTATTTACAACTGGTATGGAGAAGGATGTTGCAGAAACACAAGTATCGGGAGTAATCACTCCGCCATCTTCTACTCAGAGTTCGATGGGTGATGGTTTGTTTGGTGACAACGAGGATGCATTGAGTCCTGCATCGGCAATTTGGGCTCGAGTCATGTCTAACATCCCAATTTCTGTGACAGAGGATCAAAACATATTTCACACTGAACAAAGTAATGCAGTTGCAGGTACTGAAAACCTGTCAAATGAAAATGGTGCTCTTCAAGATCCACCAGATGAAACTGATTGTGTTTGTCTTTCCGCAGTGGAAGACCAATCCACAAATGCCAATTCGGGTATTTCCTCCAAAGAAACACGGACTGAATGTTCTCCAGATATACACACCAAAGAAACTTGGACTTCTGAAGGAACTTTGTCTGAACATCTACCAAAACATGCTGCTCCAAAAACAGCAAGTGGAAGTTCGTCTGAAAGCAGTCATGAAAGGAGCCAAGATATTGTAAATAATATTGATGCAGATGTGTCTATATTAAAGCAACCAGCAGGGAAACCAGTTGTGATCTTACGTGATATACTTTCACAAATTAAGTCTGTGAAGTTTGATGTGGCAAGGCAAACCATAAATCACAGTGAGAGAAGCAGGATTCACATTCAACCTGGCAAGAGATTTCTAGTCAAAGAAAAAAGCGATAACAATGGACTTGATATCATTGATCAAAATACAGACACGACAATTGTGATTGAAGGTGATAAAAATTTATGTAATAACCAGGATAGTTCAAGGTTAACAACTCAAAGCAGACAGAGAAGTTCACCAGTTTTGGATAAATGTATTACAAATGGTTGTGGCATTGACAAACAGGAGAACAGCTTGAACTCAAAGCAGTTGTCATCTGTGTATGATAGCAGCTGTCAACCTGAACAAGTAAATGGGCATGCTGCATTTGTAACAGGACAAGATATTGATACAGCTCTTGATGGGTGCAGAGATATTGACAATGCAGCCTCAAAATCTACTCTTGATACCGTGCAACCTTCTGTGTCCCGGTTTGACTGTAGTGCTCAGTCTAAGCAAAGGTTACCAATAATTGCTAGTGATAACAATAATGACAGAACATCTTCACTACCTAAAAGCCAAACAGACAATAGCAATCAAAACCAGAAAATGCTTGAAATTCTACCTGTTGTGTAAATCTTTCAGAAAGATTTTATATATGTACATATTACTGTCAAGTTCAAGACTAATATAATCACATTGTATTTCATTATTGTAATAGGAATCATCCCTGTGGTACACCTCCCTCATCATATGATTCGTTTCTTTGTTTGTTCTTCCATTATATACTACTGTCCCTTCAAATAAATCCTATCTGATCATATTTTTTGGAACACATAATCACAAGAAAGTGTTAATAACACAAAATACAGAAATATCTATAGTAGATTCAACCCATCGTGTCACCTCTTGTACTTTTCTGAAGGTATGAGCATTGAATGAGCGGGGATGTGCTGTGGGTGGGACTTAAAATTCCACCCTAAATCTATTGAAACATGTAGGTCCGATAGAAGAGAAAAATCAATTCTATGCTTAATGAGAGCGGCCAAGTCAACATAAAACGCATTTATAGCTACATTAACTCTGAAAACATTCTTATTTGCTTCAATGGTATTTAATGTAACAGGGGAGTTGAATGTTACTGACTGATTGAGTGCCCATATTTTGGATATGAAGGAACACAAAAGTCTTTGCACTCTCTGTGTAAAACTGATGCAAATTTGAAAGGCCATGAAACAGTGAATCGGGCCTCTTCCAACTAATCGACACTGTCCAAAACTTTTCTATGTGACCCGATGGGTTGAATTATATTATGTCCAGTTCTTTTCACAACCAGATATGCTGATGGTATACTTTGTTCATCACCAAATAGGCAAGCCTCAAGACTCATAACTGAGAATTGATATAGAATAGTGTCACGGTGAGCACAACTGCAAGCAACACTACCGAAGCAGATGCAGTGTGTGATGTACACACTATGCACGCTTGTGGCAAGAGGTGCATGTGTAAAATGGAATTACTTTTGCTTGTGGATAAACAAAAGGCGGATTTCTTTTTGCCTATTAGGTGATGGACAAAGTATAGAGGAGTAGGTCAAATCCATTCATTTCATTGGAAAAGGTGGTCAAATTATATACCAGAGGACTTAACATGTACTGTTTTAAACTCAAAAAAAAGTTTTATCTGAAAGCTTGTTTTAAAAATCTGATGAATATTTTTGGGGGGTGGGGGTGGAATTTAGGACAATTTCTGGGTTTTGAGACAAACTATAATTTACCCCAAGCACATATAGTAATTTTGAATGGATGCATACTGCTTACATGTAATTATGATGTGGTTAAACCAAATAACTTATTTGTTGGGAATTATTGTATGTAGCTGTGGCCTGTTATAAAGTGGCAGCAATTCATAGGTAATATTTTTTGTTTTAAAATACATAAAGACATTTGAAATGTCTAAGTGTTCAACCAAGTATTCTGTAAACATGAGGTTTCCAGTAAATAAGGCTATAAAGATTTCTTTGAACAGTTATGTCAAAAAAAGAAAAAAGGAATTTCTGATTTTGGTCAACATGGGGCAAATTTTGACTGTAGTCCAAATGTTGTGTAAATTCAACTTGTGTTTGAAGCCAAGAGTGACTACAGCTTTGGGCATGTAAGCCATTACAAATGCAGTTATCGTTGTATTCAAAATTGTGCTGTAAATCATATCCCTTGCATTACCTTGCTGGAATCTTGACTTAAAGACGAATGACCTAAAGTTTTCATCTTGAAGGAATGGCCTTCACCCCAAAACCCCATCTGTAAAGTTTCATGCCAATATTTCAACTTGTTTTGATGTAACAGCTAAAAATCCCCCAGAGAGTACTGTGTAAAATTAATATTGGTCGACCAAAATGGAATACATTTTCACTCATAACATCGTTAGCCTTATGATTTCACAGGGTAAATGAGAAAAATAGTAGCTTTCTTCAGATAACAAAATTTTGACCACATCCGGTAAAATCTGGGGTTATGGGGACGAGGATATTAGCAAATGGACCATGGCCCTTTAATCCTCTTTGTGAAATTAACTAAATTTGGTTGTGTGCATCAAAACATTGTATTCAAAATATTTGTTTTGGGCAGCTTTCTGGGGCATGGGTGTTCATAAGATTGTTATGGGCAATGACAGGTCTTAGGAAGTTCCAGAAGAGGCATTCCTTGATGGAGTCCTCTAAAGGAGGAAGTGGGACAAAGGAAGAAAGATAAACAATTTTTACAATCATTCAATTGTCAAAATGCCAAAAGCAACACTATGTGTGGAATGGTTTCTGCTAAACTGCTGTCAAAAATACATGTGGGGTGATCCTTCATGGAAGTAACTACATAGTTGCTACCAAATATATACAGATTATCTACCCACTAGACGTACACTCGCAGGCCCAGGATTCTGTGTATTTTTTGTGTAGACAGATATTGTACAGACACCGGTTGTCTGCAATGTCACAGAGTAGCTATGTGGTTACACAGGTATTCAGCGTATAGTAATTTAAGAAATTTTTGACATATATTTGCATTTTTGATGATGCCTGATTCAAATTTCATAATGATTTTTGTAAAAAGTGGACCTAATAACATGTATCTGCATCTCGCATTACTTAGTGTGTACTGTGCCATAGCTGCTATGGTAGACAAGGAGTAGCTACAGTATAGATTACCACCATGCCATGTGAGTAAGAAACCAGCCGTGTACATGGAGACTCAGAAATTTTGAGAAATCTAATTTTTGTGCATTAATTTAAAATGATTAACTAAAATAGTCACCTAAACTGATCAATTCCAACTTTTGAGATGAATCAGATTTTTGTTTTGTAAATGTAAACCTTTATGTGAATTATAACAGTACTATAGGATACTGTACGTGTATTATTAAAATTCCTGATCCGGAATTTTATTACAAAGTTCAGATTCTCTATGCGAGGGACGTCAATTTTTCTTAGTTATTTTACACAGTAATGTGTATTGATTTTTGTGTTGCCTGCAAGAATTGCAGGAGGCGACACCTACCAGGCCTCAATTTTGTCTGACCGTGTGGCCTTGTTTCAAATGTAAAGTTTCTAAAAAAGTTTCTCATTTGAGAAGTAAAAGCCATTTGCTACAGAAGTTGGGTCATAGATAAGATAATGATATCCTCATAAGATAATGAGGACAAAAGTCACATAACAAGGTCAAAGGTCATGAGGTAAAGTTATAAAATGGGCTCAAACATCAAGTTGGTCTCATTCGAGAAGTAAAAGTCCAGTTGCTACAGAACTTGGGTCATACATGATAATATAAAATCCAATTCATCTCAAACTTTGAGCGTTTTATGTGACTATCTTTAATTCTAGTTGATTATTTTTAATTAATACAAAAAAAAATTATATTTTGAAATCTCCGAGTCAACCTTTAAGTTCTGGGAAGAAGTTTTGAAGATTTTTTTTATAGTTGAAATGTGTTGAATCAGAATTTTTGGGTCCAACTTCTTGGAAATGTGGGGAAACATTGTTAAATAAGGGGTAAAGTAATTAGTTCAGAGGTAAATTTGAAATCAAGTCAAATGTGTTTAAATATACAGTAATATATTTGTCTCATAGGGATTTTAAAAAAAAGTGTAGTTTTCTTGGTTCCTACCTTTAATTACGTGGCTGCAGCCCTAAAAAGTTTCAAGTTCATTCTGGGGTAAAAAATGTCCAATGCTCAGATTATTGCTCCGGTCATACTGAAACAGAAAATACATTTTAACTCTTTGGGTGACAGATCTGTATTTTTTGTGGTCACCAAAACTTGACCTATAAACCATGTCAACCCTTGTTAAATTTTGCCCTCTAACTATGCAACCAAATACAAAATCAGGCCTTGCGATTCACTTTTTCAATGACTTGCCCACAAGGCTAGCTTTGGCTAGTTCATGTTTTACCAACGATTTTACAACTTGCACGTCAGAATTAACTATTTGTCCAACACATTAACAACTAGAAATGAACATTGGGCTAGTGCTAATTCAAGCCCTGGCTAGTGGCTAAATATTGGCAAGACGAACAATTTGACACCAGGTACAAAATCTAAGCAATGGGCAAGTTTTACCCCAAGATGATCTTCAACCGTAATATATGGCTGTAACTGTGTAACAAAATGTCAGAACCTAGACAAACAATGCCTTTTATAACCGAAAGACCACTGATTCTCACAAAATCCCACAGCACTGAGTGAGAAAAATGCACATAGTCCCGGACGTAGCGATTGCATCATAAAACAAAGACACATATGGGCACGAAATTGCTCACCGGGCCAGCGACATTGTCGTATCATGGTATCTCCAGTCTCATCCGGTCATGAAGACTGGGGGGGGGGGAGGGGACTAAACCAAAGTTGCAACTTTCTTCTTCCCCTCTTCTGTCATTCCTTCACTCCCTCCCTGGAGATGGGCTAGACAGAATTTGACTTGACTTCAAAATTTGCACTGTTTTCATTTTACTCCCTTAGTTTACAAAAATCCCCACATTTCACAGAAGTTGGTCCCAAAAATATTCCTTTAAATTATTGCAAAACACCTCCAAACCTCCTTACCCAAACATTGAGAATTTGATCCTCATTAATGACCTTACAAAGAGGGAACCACATGTGCCATGATATTAGGTGGACATTCTAATTTTTGTTTAGCGTGAAGAATATGTTATTCTTATACATGTTTTGTGTTTCCTTTAATGAGTTGGAACTTTGCTGGTATGAGATTTGGGGTAGGGTTTTCCTTCACTTGTTTGCAAGAAAAGGGGAGAAGTGTTTGTATCTGAAAGAAAATATTGGAACTAGATTGCCTTTACATATTTTGATCACATTGCACTTTCTTGCCATTAAATTGAAATTTTGTATGAGGTTTACTTTGTTTTTAAATCTGTAATTTCTGAGCCACCTTTAGCACTCTCTATTTTGAATTCTATGTCTTTTACACCAAAGTTTGACATTTTTCATTTTGAACAAGTTTGTGGTAAAAAAGCCATTGTTTTCACTATAAACAGATTACGGGTGTCATGCTGGCAACTCATTCATGTGAGGACTCGTTTTAAGTTGGATCTATCTCCGGATTTTTTGTAGTATACATGTAGTATTAAAAAAGTTTATATGATTTGTTATTATGTGAAGTAGTGTAGTGTGTATACTTACCTATACAAGTATCTGTAGCATTAGATCAACCCCTGGAGAACCATTAGCTGATTGGCTAAAGAGAATACTAGTAGTGTAGAACCGATCCACACTGCTTCTGAATCGGCCGATCTCCAATCATGTTTAGGTTTGATCTGCCGATTCCGATACCGATTCTCTGGCAATGTCAGTAACCCATGAGATTTGAACAGTGGTATTCAGTACACTGTAAAATTTGCTCTCTGAAATTTGATGTACTTTCTTTATTACTTGCGCTATAATGATCAAATTACAATCTACTTGAAATGCGACCAGTTTTACACAGAAAAGTGGAAAAAGCTATATTTTCCAGATTTTCTGAGCTCCATGATACACCCCTCCATCGCATCATCTCTGCAGTCGGCCGCCGACAGCGATTAACCTAGCCGGGCAGCCATATTTCATTAGGTGATTTCCGGGTTCACACAATGTATGATGGGTTGGAAAGTTCGTGAATTTCTAGAAATATTCTTGAATATTTCACCAAATTTGATCATAAAAGTAACAATGAAACATCACATACCCCTTTATAAATTTACGATAAAAACTATGATATGTTGTTATGACTTGTGTTGAAAAGGTTTAAGGTTGAGTAAATTCAATCGAAAACATATAGGCCCAAGGTCTTCATTTGGCAGATAAGGTGAGTTTGAAATAAAGTTTTGCCATTTTTCTAGGCTTTGTAGTAACTGGTTGGGATCAGTTCATGAGATCGGTAGGGAGGAGAATTTTTGCCGATTCCGATCCAGATCCGATAAGCTTAAAATCGGCCCGGTTCAGAACCTTCCGATGTGATCGGTTCTACACTAAATACTAGATCATTTATTGAACCAATCAGTAACATTGTAAGATTGAAGGTATCTTTGAAAAAGATGAGGAAATATTTTAAAGAGCTTTTGGGAATTGTTAAAGGCGTTTGTTCCGATTTTGTCATCCGTGTTCTCCACTTGATATGAGAGCCTAACACTTGTATAATCATCAAGTATCACATCACTGAGTATTAAAGGTGCAACAAAAGATTTTGAGGCACAAAAATATTGTGTCATAATAGTATATAGAATAAACACTCAATAGATTTCTTCCTTGTATCTGGCTACAAAAATGTCTTAAAGGAGAACCCGTACAATGTATAATATTAAACAATATACACTATAAAATAATTATAGACCATATATCGAGTGGTTTCATAGAAAAACAGAATTATATTAACCCTAACAATGAATTAAAACCATCTAGTCTTACCATGTGCTATTTAAAAATCGTGCTAGTGTATAACATGTTATGCGATACGACCAGCACGTTTGTGTCATACATGCCATAGGAAATACATATTATGAAAGCATCATGTGTGAAGGTATATGACGCTACTGTGCCATCCGTATCACATAACACAAATACATATCCCATATACACTAGCGCAAATTTCAAATAGCGCATGGTCAGACAAAACGTTTTTAATTCGTTTTATGATTAGTGTATTTCCATTTTCCCATGAAACCACTCCATATCGTATATTGTGTAAGTTATTCTTGATACAGGTTCTCCTTTAAAAGAGAAAATATGTGATTTTGATTTGCTTAATATTTCGGGTTAATCCTTTCAGATGGGGATATTTTTGATGGAAAGCTTTACATCAGGGCAAAAATCAATAATTGCGATTTTTATAGGGATACCTGATACGTGAAATCTGTCTTTGTTAAAGGTGCAACGAGAGATTTCACATATCAGGTGTCCCTAAAAAAATCGAAAGTACTGATTTTTGACCTGATGTAAAGCTTTCCATCAAAAATAACCCCACCTGAAAGGATTAAGCTGCGAAATGTTTCCTTGGTACAAAAATTGTGAAATTTTTAATTTTGTATAGGAGCAAATACAAAATTCAGTCTGTTTTATATTGAAATATAAGCAAATCAGAATCACCTTTTTTCTCTTTTAAGACATTTCTGTAGCCAAATAAAAGGTAAGAAATCTATTGAGCATCTAGTGTATATGAAATTACTATTATGACACAATATTTGGGAGCCTCAAAAATCTCTCATTGCACCTTTAAGCCAGTACACTGACCATCAAGTATCATGGGAAACACTTGCGTTTTTGATGCTAGACTTGAATAATGCATAGTGCAATGCCCTATTCACTACTGTGCTAATATTGATGGTTAACCATTAAAATGGCAGTTTTTGTCTGCATCTTGGGAAAGAAATAGATTTGAAAGCTGAAATTTCAAGAAGACAATGAGAAAAATATGGCCTTTCATCTGATGTCAAAATTGATACTACTTCGGGGGAAAATCAGGGGGGTCCAAAGACGATCGGAACAAGCACCCTTAAGCGGTTACTCAGATGAGTAGAGCGTTTAATCTACGAATCGGAAGCCCCATAAGAGAAGTGGTAGTGCCCAGATGGTTATTGTAGGAGATATTCTGGGGATTGTATTTCCACCAAAATTTATATTGACAAGTTTCCATATTCACTTCATAAAAACGACCTCCTGTAATGTAGGAAAAATGAGAGTACTTCCATTATTTTGATTTCTCTTCACAATCATCATTAAAGGTGCAATGAATGATTTCACAAAACAGGTGTCCCTAAAAATGTCAAAATTCTTATTTTTGCACAGATGTAAAGCTTTCTATCAAAAATATCCCCATTTGAAAGGATTAACCTTAGAATTATTTCTTTGGTCAAAAAATTGTGAAATTTCTTATTGGAGCTGTCAGCAAAAAAAGGAAACTCGGCATTATGTTGTATTTTGGAATATAAGCATAAAAAACCCTTTTGTTTTCACTACATTTCTGTAGCCAAATAAAAGGTAAGAAATCTATATGAAACCACTACATATGACATGCATACTTAATTGGGTCATTCCTCTTTAAAATTAAGTTCTTTGCTTAGCAAGTCGTCTTGTCAGTATGGTAGAAAATTAGAGAGAAACTGGCACATTTGAGAAATAGTGCACCCTCAAGATTTTTAAAATTAATATTTTTGCAGGTTGTGTAAAGCTATATACACCGAGCCCTCACCCGAATGATTAAGATCAAACAGCACCCTTATGGGTAACAGACTCGATTTTAATAATTAATGTGCGCCGGCGACATTAATTCAGCAGACGACGGACGGAAATTGTGTTTAAACACAAGACAACACACAAAGTTATGCATGTTTTCCATGGCCGGGCACCCTGTTGTCTGGTCTATGGAACACTTTGATGGTGTTTAAAGTCAAGAGTACGAGTTCATGATATTCATGGTAACTATATACATTTGGGATTAAGTTATGACAAACTGAAAGTTGGCCATACAATACCTGTGTGTCGTAAACTATTATTAAAACTTCCATCTGGTTTTGAGTCTGTTTTATGTGTTAAAATGTACTCTAATAGCCATGGCCTACCTACTAGACATCATTGGCGAGAAATTGAAGAAAGTCATATTTGGTTGCAAAGTGCCAGGCTGCGCTTAATCCAAATCATCTGACTATTGTATTTTATACGAAATGTAAGTCCAGATGATTTAATTTTCTATTACCTGGCGGAATCAAATCTACACAAACGTAAATCCTCTTGTCCCACCCAAATGAGATTGGAATGGAATATGATGTTGTGTGTGTGTGTGTGTGTCCATCTCTCTCTGTAGACTGTGTCTGAAATAAAAGATATCCAACTGGACTAATTTAATACTGAAAAAAACTAAACATTTGACAAGTTTCTATGTTGAAATGCACGACAAGACCTATTTTACAGATAAAACTTTTTGCACTCACGTAACAAAATGTATTTGTTGATTGTCACATGTGATTTCACACTATAGTTGATAAAAATATACATATTGCATTGCATATGGATTGTAAATGCTCTGGTTGTTGTATACCCATGTTATGTCCAGATACAGCACAAAAACTTTTTAAGTTCACTATTGTTTTTAAGTTGTATATTTCACTGTACAAAGCAATTTTTATAATTTGCACATGTCAGTGAACATGGGTGATATGGCTGACAAATTATACATTTTTACAACCTTTATTAGAGAGTGAGTACAATAGTCATTTTGCCCTGGGAGTACTCGGTGGAAAGGGGTAGGTAACTCTATGCACCGCCGATATGGGTCCCATTTTCATCTCTTACTGTACAATGGGTAGTTTTTTTCACTATCCTACTACTGAGTATATGGTTGGGTCATTTTTTCCCCTGCTACTTCTATATATGGGTCATTTCTGACTAGTTCTACTAAAATGGGTCTAAAGTATAGATAAAGATGGGTCATTTTTGGCCAGCTATATTAATGGTTCCCGGGGTCATAGCCAGGCCAAAATGAGTGCTGGGTAAATCAAGTACTATAGTTAGTGGATTTAATTCTCGAACAGAATCGAACATACGCCAGCGTAAGGTGCGTTAAACTGCCAGGGATATCGCACATAGCAATGCAATGCGTAATTGGTCAAAGCATACGCCAACTACTGTGTAGCCGATGGCACTTACACGAGCATGTGAGCGTGTGTGCGTAGCGAATGTCCGAGAAATACATCACCAACTATAGTACCGGCCGGAGTACCGGTAGTTGAAAATCCTTTGGTTATATGCTAATATTGCAATTTCCTGTACTCTATCATACAGATTTTGTGCCGATCGGTAGAGCAAATTTTAAGCTTACTGCCAGTCAAATTGAGTCTGTGACAGCTAACCCGACCGGTGTAGCTATAACACTGATGGTTTCATATTTTAAGATGTTAGTGTATGAATGGGTCATATTTTTTTTACATTACTATATGAATGAGTCATATTTTTGGACATTACTATATGAATGGATCATATTTTGGACAATACCATATGAATGGATCATATTTTTGGATAATACTATATGAATGGGTCATTTTTTAAGACAATACTATATGAATGGGTCATATTTCTAGCAGAAATATGTTTACTATTTATAAACATGGGTCCATTTTGACCTGTTGGGGGCACACCTATACCCAATTTTGGGTGAAGTACCCCCTGGGCATTTTGAAGCAAATTGCCACATATGGTACTGAGAAAAACAAGAAAAACAATGGCGATTTGGTATTAACATTAAGCCTCAATAAAAATGTGTTGATTTGGGTTGACAAGGCCTTTCCAAGTATATGCCATCTATATCATACTGATATAGACCATTCACTCTATTGTGCTGCCCCTTTCAATGGACCAGAAGTTTGATGGGATGTGCAGTACAAGTTTGTACGAGTGCTCATTGATCAAAGTCGGATATGTGCTACGCATGCAAAATTCAGGTTTGCATAAGCAATATCGTTCCATACTTCTGGCTATATACAAATAAAAATATAGTTTTGTGTTTGTGTTAAAGAGAGGTATGTGAATATGCCAAAAGAAAGGGAGAAAATGTGGGTTTGCTATCAAATATATTCCTTGAATATTGTAGAATAGATTTCCTATCATTGTATCTGCATAACTGCACATTGAAAAATTGCAGTAATGTACATACTTGGAGTGTAAAAGACAATGGCCCGTATGCATAAAAAGTAGTAAATACTATTTACTTAAAAATATAAGTATTTACTTCAATGTATATGCATAAAATGTAGTAGAAGCTTTTACTAACAGCTTTTACTATTAGCATTTGCTCAACAACCTTTTACTTGAAAAGTAGTAAATACTTCCATTGATATGCATAAAACCAAGTATTTACTAGAGTTTTCCTAGTAGATGCTTGAAAATTCCAAGGTAGCTACAGAGCTACCTTGGCCGTATACTAATACATATGTGTCGATAACACAACACCTACATGCAAAATGGCTGAGTTTACAGGAAAGGTTATTAATTCAAATCTTCGTGAGGTTGGTCCTCCACATACAATGCACAAGGCATACCAAAAAGAAACAATTGTCAATACAGCTGTGGCAGATGAAAAGTCTGTTAGATAACTGGTGAAGCATATCTCAAGGACATCTATATGATTTGAATGGCCTTTTGTGCAAGGGTTCTATAGTCTGACCACAAGGATTTACTGAATTCATAAGTAAATACTAGGCAAGTACTAGCATTTACTATGAAGTAAAAGGTAAAGGTTATGCAAACCAAATCTAGCATATGCTTTTACTTTTACTTGACAAGCAAATGCTTTTACTTTTACTATTCACTATAAGTATTTACTATTTTTTTATGCATACGGCCCAATGTAACACAGTTGATAGTATTTTTGATGTTCCCATTTTGTTTAAACGCACCCACCGCCTATGCTTGTCTGTAACTGCCACAATATTCTAACTTTTTTATCAAGAAAGTATTTGTCTTGGATTTAAAGGATTTGCTAAATATGAAATCAACAACTCCATAAAATGAACAGATTTAAAGAATAAATTAACCTGGTCATGCAAGCAAAGAAAAACAAAATCTGTGAAAATTTATTTCTTGAATGAGTTAGACAAGATGTGAATTCAGGTTATTTTGTGTATTTTTAAAAATAAAAGTAAGATTTTGACCTTAGTTATTTAGACTACTCACTAAACCCGAAAATAAGAACAAAGTTGTCTGTCTTTGAAACTTGTTTATTTTTCACAATTTGGGCATGTGAAATGCAGGAAAAACTTTGCGGTCGTCCTTTTTTATTTATCAATAATAAGTTATTTTGTCTAAAATGTAGAATGTATTCCCCCCCAAAAGGAGTTATGCAATAACAATAAATAGTATGGCCATTGTAAAAGCTATGCACTTGGGTATCAGAGACCGATGACTTTATGCCCAGCTGCAATGTAAACCATGTTTGTGCTGATGGGGTGTAGGTCCTTTCATTCTCTCTATCAGACATTTCTATGGTATTCAGGCCATTGGTTGTAAATGAGCAGCAGCAGCATTCTGTTTTTTACAATGTATGTTCATATTATCAGCCAATAATGCTCCTGGGGCATTAAAGGTGCTTGTTCTGATTTAAAGGGCATTTCGTGACCCACAGCCTCGTCCTTCAGACTTATCTAAAAAAAGTTGATATTTCTATATCATCTGAACCATTAACATTAGTAATCCATGTGTACCTAATCTTACATGCAAATTTGGTAGTATCTGTAAGAACTTCGCATTTTTGTATTTTCTGTCCGTAAATGGACAGAAATTACAGCAGAGTGTCCTATAGCGGCATGGGAAACATAACACAAAACCGCAAGCTTTGGATCAACTGAAATTTCGTGAAAAAGCTTTTCTCAAGATCTATTGAACAATGAACTAAACAGAAAGTGCTGAAATCACTAAATGCACTTTTAAAGGTGCTTGTTCCAATCGTCTTTGGGACCCCCCTGGCCCTGATTTAACCGGAACTAGTATCAATTTTGATATCAGATGAAAAGCTGTATTTTTCTCATTGAAATTTCAGCTTCCAATCCATTTCCTTTCCAAGATATTGACAAAGAACTGCTGTTTTTATGGTTAACCATCAATAATTAGCACAGTAGTGAATAGGGCATTGCACTCTGCATTATCGCATCTAGCATGAAAACCGCAAGTTTGTGTTTCCCATGGTAATTGTTGGTCAGCGTATAAAAGTGTTGGGTTCCCATATCAAGTAGAGAACACGATAGACAAAAATCGGAACAAGCACCTTTAAAGGTGCAACAAGAGATTTTGAGGCACCCAAATATTGTGTCATAAAATTTCATATAGATTAGACACTCAATGGATTTCTTACTTTGTATTTGGCTACAGAAATGTCTTAAAAGAAAGAAAAAGGGGATTTTGATTTGCTTTTATTTCAATATAAAACATAGGCTGAATTTCGTATTTGCTCCTATACGAAATTAGAAATTTTACAATTTTTGTACCAAAGAAACATTTATCAGCGTAATCCTTTCAGATGGGGATATTTTTGATGGAAAGCTTTAGATCAGGGCAAAAATCAGCACTTTCAATTTTTTTAGGGATACCTGGTATGTGAAATCTCTTGTTGCACCTTTAAGTGTATCATGTTCTCTACTTGAAATGAAAGCCTGGCACTTCTATACACTCACCACCAAGTTTTGTGGGAAAAAACTTGTGGTTTTGAAGGTAGAAGCGATAATGCATATTGCAAAGCCCTATAAACTATTAAAACGATAGTTTGTCGCTTTGATTTTTGCAAGTTCGAGGCTGAAATTTCAGTACGACAGTGAGAAAAAATGCCCCACCATACAGAACCAGGACAATGCGCAAGGGAAATACATTATGCGTTACAGGAAACAACTCTATGCATGCGCATGTAGACGCTTTGTAGACTGCGACTATTAAAAAACATCTTTCCCTTAGGAATTTTTTCATGAATTTTACACATTCTTTTTAGAAATTGTAAAATGACAGCTGCTGGAATTTGGAATTGTATTTTTATTATGGATGTATAAAGGGGGTTCCAAGGGATTAATTCTAATTATATTGTAAAAGACTTGAGGGACAGCTTTTAAAAAAATATCCAATTTTAATCATAAGTAAAGTGATTCAAAAGTGTCTACCATTTTTGTTTTTATGCATACACTCAAGTGTTAATCCTCGCCCATATCTTAACCCTAATGCTCCGGTACTATATAACAATTGTTATCGTGAGTGGTGTCAGATGTTTAAAGCATTTAATTTTGTGAACTGTGTGTGTGGTACGATGTGAAAAGTAAACCATTTTAATATTTGTGTGTCAAATATGGAAAGCAACAAGCTGTTATGCATATTGTTATGAAATACATTCATTTTAAGTTATTTACCTTTTTGGTAATTAGTCGTTGCAAGCTTAATACAGTAACAAACCAGTATCACATTGTATTGATTTATCAATAAAAAGTTGAAATTGGTATATGCTGGCTGTTCTTGTGTATTAATAACCGAGTAGTGTTTTACTTTTTAATTGCACAATTTCATTATGATTTGTAAAATCAATTTGGCAGTGCACCAGGCTGGACCCAAGAATGCAAATGCAGCAAATTTAGGGAAGTCTTCAATAAAGATGTTTTCTAATCTTCACAAATGTAAAGTTATGGGACATAATGCAGAAAACTTTGTGTTTGGGCCCATAACTTAATCCCAACTGAAAAAAATATTTGTGAATATTGAACAAACCCATGGCTCTAGCATGCTGTCCACCCTTCTTACTAAACATGGATTTTCCATATTAGACTATTTTTGCGTACATTTGATAAAAGGTTACTTAAAAAGTAAAAACAATACAAAATAATTTTAGTTTCACTGCATTTTCTCTGGACTACAATAAAATTGTCAAGTTGATGTATATTCACAGAACTTAAAGGTGCAACGATGGATTTTGAAGCACCCAAATATTGTGTCATAATAGCAATTTCATATCTATTAGACACTCAATAGATTTCTTACCTTGTATTTGGCTACCAAAATGTCTTAAAAGAGGGAAAAAAGATGATTTTGATATGCTTCTATTTCAATGTAAAACAGGCTGAATTTGTATTTGCTCCTATACGAAATGAGAAATTTCACAATTTTTGTACCAAAGAAACATTTCTCAGCTTAATCCTTTCAGATGGGGTTATTTTTGATGGAAAGCTTTACATCAGGGCAAAAATCTGTACTTTCGATTTTTTTAGGGACACCTGATATGTGAAATCTCTCGTTGCACCTTTAAAGTGACAGATTTTTTTAGGATACAAATTGCACTGGATCGGTTGTAGACCACTTACTGAGAACATTTCGAAGGTTCATTGGACAAACAAGTACAAAGGGAAAAAACAACCTTGTTTTGAACTTGCGTGATTATCGTAATCGTCCCTATAGAAAACAGTGCTTTGATTTCTGTTGTGCACGACAGAAAATACTAAATCATCATCTTATTACATGAAGATGGCGTATTTGTCTTAGGGAGGGGTCATTATTTACGCCAGGGGGGAATGGAGGATTTTAGGGGGAACCCGAAATTTTTGGTAATCTAGAGGGGGGAACATGAAATTTTTCATCAACGAGAGAGGGGGGAACATGAACCTTTAAATGGGGAAATGAGCATGATCAAGGGGGAATGTGAAATTTTTGAACGGAAGCGAGGGGGGAACGCGAAAATTTTTGCCGAAAAAAAGTTGAAATCCTCCATCCCCCCCTGGCATAAATAATGACCGCTCCCTTATTTACTTCAGGTGTGATCTAATACATTGGAAAGCATTCCAAACATGCAAAATCCCGGGTTAAAAAAATAGGGGGGCGCTTCTTTCTGGAAATGTCCTTATGTCTATTTAAAAAGTGGTTTTGAGGTGACTTCCCAAATTTGGAGAGCCATCTCAAACCACTAACCTAAGACAAGGCTTGTTTACACTAAGACCCCATCAGGCTCCAAAATAAGAATTAGGGTGGGCAAGGCAACTTTGCTTTAGGTGGCCATTAAATTGACAGGGCATTAATTAAGGCAATTTTGCAACTTTATTGTACCGTAACAGTAAAGTTTGCATTTTTCCTGTGTGTGTGTGATACATGTATAGATTTTTTTTTTACTTTTACTTGGAACCTCTTTCAAAAAAGCAGTAGAAACATTTTTTTTCAAACCTGAAGTCGCCATCCAACCTAACACTGCAGAATGTACATAACATCTGAAGTTGCCAATCTTGCAGTAAATGAAAAGAAGCATCTCTACATCAGATACCATGTTTCTGCCTTTGATACATCCATTTTAACCAGGCTTTGGAAAATTTATGCTTGTATCAGGGAAAAGGGTCTGTATGGAAAAAGACTGCAAAACTAGTCAGACTTTTTATAAATCTGTTAATAATTTATGTCAGAGTTTTAAAGGCATATTTGAAAATGTTATCATGTATCACATCAAATGCAGATTAGCATTGACTGAACAAAATTCAGCATGATTTCCTGAATTTTTGTGCCTTTGGTGAAACTTTAGTTCCCACAGAGGGCACCACGGCAGTGTAAAATAAGGGCACCACGGCAGTGTAAAACAAGTATTTAAAAAAAAAACGTGTTGGGGCCCAGGCATAATTTGACAAGAAAATGAAACACATTAAAAGCATTTTTTTAGCAGTTCCTAGTTTGAAGTTGCACTTTCATTACAGAAACATGTATACAAAGAAATAATAACTGATTTAAAGTTTAGATGTTGATACATGAGTATAAGATTGCATTAGAACCATCACCTTTTTTACAATGATCTCCCTGTGACCTTCGTATGTACCTTGACCCACCTAGTTGGAAGCGTTTATTTACGTGGTTACACCTTCCCTGTCATTTCAAATAAAGAAAATAGAAAGGCGCTAATTGGGCGCAAAATATGTAAAAAATGCCTCCCTATTAAAGCTTTAATTTGATTTACGTAAAATTCTCCTGTCATTTCAAATAAAGAAAATAGAAAACCGCCCAATGGGGCCTCAAATGTGTTTCAATTGGGCCGCTAAAATGTGTAAAAAACTGCATCCCTAATTTACGAGCTTTAATTGATGTACATAAAACTCTCCTGTCATTTCAATAAAGAAATAAAAAACGCCCAATTGGGCGCAAAATGTGTTAAAACTGATCCCCGAGTTATAAGCTTGAATATTTTATCATAGGTTACACCTTCCTGCCTTTCAAATAAAGATGTTACCTAATTTTCGTCTTAAATCATAGACCTTTCCCAATTTTTTGCCTTTCAACCTTGTCATTATCTCTTGTCACCGTCGTTTAACTCACTTGGCCTAACATTTTATTACTTATAACTCTCCTATTTACTCACCCTTTATCTACCCTGCAACTGTTTAACCAAACTCCCATTCCCAGCCGCTTGGGCATAGACTAAAATCAAAGAATGCTTTCTAAGGCATTTAAAACCTGCAATGATTTATTCTTGTGTCAAAATGCATCGCATTACACACCCAACACTAAACTCTCACAAATTACTTAGTCGTAGATCATTTTCATAAAAGAAAAACATTTAATGACATGACCTTCAGATATAGAAATAGACTCCTTCGCAATTGGGAGAGCAGTGGTTTCTATAGTCGGGTCCTAAGGGCGACCGACAATAGGCACAGCATTCATTTGCCCACCAACAAGGAATATTTGTGCGCAGTGCAGCAAAGTGGTAGGGAAATTCACCTAGGAAATTGCCGTCGGTGCGGTGGTATTTTGGAGCCTGCCCGGTAACTGCAAAATTGCTTATTTCGACAAGATTGGTGTAATAATTAGGATTGCATACCACTACTGGAAAACTAACTAAGATCAAAATCTATTTCCCCGGAAATATGGCCCTGAGATGTCACTAACACATATCCGCTCTTATTTCAACGAAGTGTGCATACACACTGCTGAATGCTTTTTAAAGCAATATTAGCACATGACTTTTTGCAGAGCGCCCCCATTTTTCAAAAAATTTGAAGATTTTTACCGGTTTGCATTGGTACGGCTAGTACACTATACCTCTGTGAATGGTTAAAGAGACATGAGATTTATCTAGAAAGAGCAACCCCCAATTTTTCTCGAACCTAGGGTTTTTTACATATTTGGATGCTTACCAATTTATTAGATCACCACAACCTGAAGTTAATAAGCCGAATCCGCCGTCTTTTTGTAATAAGAGCATGATTTTGTAGTTGCTGTCGTGCACGACAAAAAGTCAAGCAAGGTTTTCTATGGGGAACGATTACGATAGCGGCAAGTTCAAAACAGTTTGCGTATTCTTTTGCAACTGTTTGTCCAATAAAGCTCCAAATGTTCCTCGGTAGGTGGTGTACAACGATCCAGTGAAATTTGAGAGAATTTCATATCTAAAAATCCCTCCTTCACTTTAGCTTCTTACATTTCATTGTCGCAAACGAAGGAATTTTGTACGAGAATAATATCGGATCCCGATAATAAATTCACGGCTGCTGGAAACGCCTTCCCAATATGAATAGCCGGGAAATAGCGACATGTACGTATCTACACGGCTCATCTATTATTGTTTTAATTGGTTCAGAGGCCATCAAGTTAGAGGTCAGTTTCTTTGAGGTGGCACTATTTCATCATGGAACTGTCATAAACTTAAGCATTTCCAGCTCTGCCGTTAAACACAAAGCTGTTCATCTGTGACTTATGTTTGGGGACAAATGGTGGAACTTAAGGGAAAGATATCTACTTAAAAATACCATTTTCTTGGGTGAAATTTTGTGTAGAACGAATCTTAAATAAAAAAGCATAATTAATTAACTTTAAAATTTCTCCCTACGCACTATCAGTATATTTCTTCCGAAGTCCTCAACTTTGAGCAAAAATCGGCCCGCACAAACATAGTCCCTTCAAAACTGGGACTCTCAGGGCTAAACACATATAAACTTGCTCTAGGGGGAGGGTCTTGGCTATAGCACGTTTATAATTTGTTAGCCTTAAACCCACAGTTTTGAAGACTTATTATTCTTTTACGAAGCCTTTATTTTTTTCACACCCTCCGAAATTTTAAGGGTAGGGGTAACATTTACCTATACTTTTATTTTTTTTCAGTACTTCGACTTAGTCAAGTTTTATATCACTATCGAGCTATTGAAATACTGACAAAAAGACCAATAAGCATCACCATAGCTCATACATTGAAGGAGTCTGGCTTTTTCAATCACAAAATTGGGCGAAAATTGCATTAATTTTTCCCAAATCAATTTCACCCTGACTGCCGACTATCCTACCCCCTGTCCAAAAAAAGAAATCGATTGTTCCATTTAATGATTGAGATACACATGTACCGCCCTGTCACATGATTAGCATAAAGAATTATTGACTACTAGGTTTTTCATGTTTCCCCCAAATACACCACGACTTATTCAAGTCAAAGTTTTTTTGTCACCACAAAAAGGCCACTTTTGGCTAAAATTTGACAAAAAAAATACTTTGTCTCAAAATCAGTGAAAACATGGGGTTTTTAGTGCAAAATCTGAATATGACATTTCACCCTTAGAAACATTTAAGTAATTAAGAATTTTGACTGTTTTCACCCCAAATAAGTTTTTCCACACCCGTGTACCACTAAACGGAGTCAAGCTTGAACGCTGTCTTAAGTCAATCTAGGATCCCAATTCTAATTACAAAAATCGCTCATTTTATGATAATACGCATTTTGAGCATTCTCGTTCTCAGTGTAATTTTCTAGTACAATTCAACCAACATAGCTGTGGCAAAATATCAAATTTTTGAAAATTTGGGTGCAGTCTTCAAAAAGTGCTAATATTGCTTTTAATTCCAAATATGGTCATGGAACAGGCATAATTTTGAAGTTTATTAACTCCTTACTCTATCGGTCTATAGGCCTGAAGAGTAAACAATAGCTCTGGAATTAATCTTCAGTTCTTAATCTAATTTTATTTATTATTATTTTTTGTAAAAAAAGAGTAACAAATACCAGAAAGTCATCACTTTGAAGTGTACGAAAGTTATGGATCCCTTAAGTTACCAGTGAGTACGAAAAGTTATGGTCCCTTAAGTTACAAGTGAGTTTTATTTTTTTTGCCTTATCCACTAGTGGAAGCAAACAGATCAAATATTATTTTTGTAGAAGAGTACAAATACCAGAAAGTCAGTCACTTGAATGTACGAAAGTTATGGATCCCTTAAGTTACCAGTGAGTACGAAAGTTATGGATCCCTTAAGTTACAAGTGAGTTTTATTTTTTTGCCTATACACTAGTGAGAACAGCAAACAAGATACAAAAAATATGCCAATAAACACAGATTTCCATTTCTCAAGTTTATTCAATACAACTGAATTTCAGCATTTTCTGATATTTTGGGTATTTGTCACAGCCCTAGTTTTAGCACTACCATTACATGAAAAATTTAAGTAGATTTGACATTTTGAAGTGTCAGGAGTGTCGTGAAAGCCTACACGCCAAATTCATCATTAAAGTGACACTGCGATAACTCCAGACTTCTGCCAGGCACCAAAAATCTAAGGATCCTGGATTCCTGATGTGGTAGAAACTTTTCATAACTTCACATTATGTTGCTTTTCTTTGTGGTGTGGCTTGGGAGGTACTCCACCACAAAGCCATATATAGTATATACTTGATTACCACCAATAGGCGAGTCTCATAACAGTGCGAACTGATATGGAATAGCGCAAGACAACGCAGAGACGCACATGTCTCTTATCATGGCGTGCGTGATTCGTTGCCCACGCTCAGACGTTTGTTTACTTTTACGCGCGGAACGATAACAACCGAATATTCCGCCTATTTGGTGGTATTCAAAGTATAGTGTTTATGGGGTGCCTCTGGTGGAACTTTCAAGTGAGAGCCACAGCTTGCTGAGTTACCAACATTGGAGGTAGTTGGCTGGATACTACATAGGACCCTGCTGTGACACACCATGTACTCAAGTTCTCAGCCATAATAATTTGTGGAGATGTGTTCCACAGGGTACCTCCCACATAACTTCACTCCAAATATAGCTAGGAATCGACGGGAGGATGTACAGTATATGATTTAAAAAGAAATTCAAGGTCTGTTCAAACTTAGGCAAAAAAAAAGTTTGTCTCAGAAGGAATGTGAAAAAATCGCAATGCGAAATGCATTTTTTTTATGCATTCTTGACCCACTTTCAATTTTTCGCCCGCAAAGCGGCCAAATTCTCATTTTTTTGGAGTAAAAACCTAAAAAAAAATTATTGCGGTCAAAGACCAAATTTGAACACAATTGCGCACGGTCTTCTGAGACAATTTTTTTTTCTTGGCCTTACACACGTCCACATTGCATAGCATCCAAAAATAACTACCTCATGGTATTTTAGCATGTGTTCTCTACTTGAGTACATAAAACTTATACATTTCAATTTTTGCATTTAATTTTAATGGAGTGGACTTCTCACCTTTTAGACACAAGCTCTCAGTTGGGTATACAGATCATCATCCTTCGGTAGTCGCTGCGGAGCAGGCTATTACAAGATTACTGCCATGCACATCTATCTTGGCAAGTGCGCTATTCGCTCAGCTTGTATCATCCTTTATCATACCCTAGCACACGTTGGCATTTAGGCTAATAAGGAGTGCATTGGACGTCCAGCAATTCCTTTTGCCATGAGGTGGTATTTATAAGCGTTTCCTTCTAAGCAGGCTCTCCTCTGGCAGACTAAGATGTTTCAAGGAAACTCCGCTGGCGATGTCTTACAAGGTGGATAAGAGGCTCATTGTTCGTCACTGTCCCTCATAATCCATAGCAAGAGGTAGCAAATCCGTTGATTTTGCTTTCCATGTCTTTTGATAGCACCCAGGATTCAACAGCCATATAGTAGGATTGTCACACAGGTATGTTGATAATTTGACTTTTGCAGAGCTGGATATTGGGGGGCTTTTCCACGGACGTTTCCAAGACCAGTGCTGTTTGAAACTGTAACTGAATAACAATGTTCATAAGCCATTGCGCATATACCAATAACACAAGGAATACATATTGCTTTTTGCAGACTAAACACGCTCCGATATTCTGACTTGATTTTCAAATTTCAGATTAGTTCCATCTAAGAGAATATTCGTAGGGGCTTCATGTTATATGTAATTGCAATTAAGGGCTGGAAAGTTCAGTTTATAAACTTTCCTAGAGCCCATGCGACCAGCCTCATCAGAGTGGCAAACCCTCCAAATGGGTAAGCATACAATTATACACCCATGAATATCATGAACATAATCATGCAATTTCACTAGCTGATTCCAATTACAATTGCCATTTCCTAGGAAAATGCAGTTGCTGTCAAAATACTTCTGTGGTATTCGCTCTGCTTGAGCGTAATGTTGCAAACGGAAGTGATTTTTTGCCTGAACCGCTGATTGGCTGATTATCACTAGGTGTCACCCGCTTTTCATGATTACTGTTTTTTTTAAGTACTAGTTTGAAACCTGTTTTTTTTGTGATTACCCACCCCTACCCCACCCGTTTGTGGCTGTATCCACTACCAATCGCACTTGGTCTTGCCGGGCCCAAAGCCTATTCCCCCACCCCCTAGTTTTCGTGAATGTACGACCCCGACCTCCGAGAAAAATTGCAGACAGAACAGCCTATTGACCTAATATAGATTACAGACAGCGAGAGTTTTGGAGTTAGAATATTCTGTCAAGGTTGGGTAATTATGTGGTTAACCAACGCGACATTGGTAAATTTTAGAGTAGAGTGTAACAGTAATGCCGGTGACTTGACTTTTCTAATGGACATCAGCACTCAGTATTTTTGATTTCTGCATAAGATTTTGCTGTGATATAAAATGATAAAAAGAAACTGCTGTAAATTGGTTGGTCTTAATAATGTCCCCTCTTTCTTTCACCCACAAACATTGTTTTCATCAAAAAACACAAAACATTTGTGACCCAGCATGAGGAGTAAATGAGGCACCTTTGTGCAAATATTTGTTATGTAGGCGAAATAGACCAAGGGGGGTTGCAAAAATGATGTTCTTTGTTCTGTTGAAAACATGCTGAGGCATACTTTTTCATATGAGGTATATTTTTGTAAAAATATTGATGTTAACAGTCATTCTCTGATCCTCATTTAATTTATCATGTTTAAATATATAGGTGTTCTTCAACAGCCAATAAGTTTTAATATGCCAGTATGGCATGATCTTTGACCTACCATAACATACATAACATGATGGTACCAAAATTTCAATTTTTGCATTTAATTTTAATGGGAGGTGGACTTCTCTCATTTTAGACACAATTAATCTCTTCATTTGTATACCAGTCATCATCCTTCAGCTGCGGAGCAGGCGATTACAAGATTACTCCATGCACATCTATCTTTGGCAAGTGCGGCTATCTGCTCAGCTTGTATCATGCCTTTATCATACCCTAGCACACGTTGGATGTAGGCTAAATAAGAGGTGCGTGGACGTCCAGCAGATCTCCTTTTGCCATGAGGTGGTATGTAGAGAGCGTATCTTCTTGCAGGCTCTTCCTCTGGCAGACGAAGGATGTGTCCAAGGAAACTCAGCTGGCGATGTCTTACAAGGTGGATAAGAGGCTCAGTGTTAGTCACTGTCCAGCATAATCCTATAGCAAGAGGTAGCAAATGCGTTGAGTTTGCTTTCCATGTCTTGTGATAGCACCCAGGATTCACAGCCATAGAGTAGGATGGTCACACAGGTAGTGTTGAATAATTTGACTTTTGCAGAGATGGATAATTGGGGGCTTTTCCACAGACGTTCCACAGACCAGTGCCTGTTTGAAAATGTAACTTAACAATGTTCATAAAGCATGGAGCATATACCAATAACACTAGGAATACATATTGCTTTTGAAGACTAAACACCTCCGAATATTTCATGACTTGATTTTCAAAGTTCAGATAGTTCTCATATAAGGGAAATATTCGTAGGGCTTCATGTATATAGGTAATTGGTCAATGAGGGTGCTTGAAAGTTCAGTTTATAAACTTTCCTAGAGCCAATGGCGACCAAGCCTCATTCAGAGTGGCAAACCTCCAAATGGGTAGAGCAATACAAATTATTACACCTCATGAATATTCATGAACATAATCATGCAATTTCACTGGCTGATTCCAATTACAAGTGCCATTTCCCTAGGGAAATGCAGTCGCTGTCAAAATACTTCTGTGGTATTCGCTCTGCTTTGAGCGTTATGTGTGCAAACACGGAAGTGATTTTACTGAACCCTGATTGGCTGATTATCACTAGGTGGTCACCCGGCTTTCATGATTACCTGTTTTTTTTAAGTTCTAGTTTGAAACCCGTTTTTCGTGATTACCCGGTTGGCGGCTTGTATCCACTAAACAATCGAACTTGGTCTTGCCGGGCCAAAGCTATGCACCCACCCACTAAGTTTTGTGAATGTACGACCCCCGACCTCCGAGAAAAATTGCAGACAGACAGACAAACAGACATGGCCTAATATAGATGACAACAGCGAGAGTTTGTATTTAGAATATTCTGTCAAGTTTGGGTAATTATGTGTTAAACCAACGGCGACATTGGTAAATTTTAGAGTAGATTTGTAACAAGTAATGACCTGTGACTTGACTTTTCTAAATGGACATCACTCAAGTATTTTTGATTTCTGCATAAGATTTTGCTGTGATATAAAATGATAAAAAGAACTGCTGTATTGTTCTTAATAAATGCCCCCTCTATCTTTCACCCACAAAAACATTTTTTTCATAAAAAACATTATCAAAACATACTCAATTTCTCAAAAAATTCACCCCAAACAACTATTTGTGACCCAGCATGAGGAGTAAATGAGGCACTTTGTGGCAAATAATTTGTTATGTAGGCAGAAATAGAAAAGGGGGTTGAAAAATGAACGTTTCTTTTTCTGTTGAAAAACATGCTGAGGCATACTTTTTCATATGATGTATATTTATTGTAAAAATATTGATGTTAACATGCATTCTGACCTCATTTTATTTAATTTATCATGTTTAAAATATATAGGTGTTCTTCAACTTTAACAGCCAATAATTTTAATATGTCAGTATGGCATGATCTTTGACCTACCATAACATACATAACATGATGGTACCAAAATCTAAATTTTCAAATTCATCTCAAAGAGCCTCATTTACTCCTGCTGGGTCACATTTTTAAATAATATTCACCTCTATATACTCTCTGTCATAATTCCTTTTCTCTGTGTCAAGACTATGTCAGCATTCCTGCCAGACAAAACCATGACAACACATAAAGGAAATACATAGTCTGCGCGTACACGCAGCAACTCTCATGCGCGCGTATGTGGACATCTATTTCAGAAAAGGAATTGTGACGGCGACTATAATACCTCCTCCTTTTTTAGGATGTTGGCATACCAGGCATTAATTAAGGAATAAAATAGGATAGACTACTTTATATTCCTTCACTTGATCACTTGGTACAAGTCCCTCAAAAACCTAGCATTTCAGAATGCTAGCATGCAATATTACATATTTTCTTTAAAAAATACTCCAAGTTAAAACTTGCAAGATCCCCCCTGGCGTGGAGCAATTTGGTGGGGAGAAAAGATGCAAATGAGTTCATTAATATGTGCAAAAAGTGATGACACAGTGCAGGGGTATTACTTGCATGCACCACTACCACTTACCTCTACACATTGTTTGGGCTGGCGCACCGTTGAATAGCCGTAGATTGAAACCACAGGAAGTTGCATTTTGCCCTGCTCAATGAGGCTGCACCTTATTGTCCAAGTTAAAGGAATTTTATATAACAATAGAACATCTGTGTGGAATATGTGCATCAGCAGGTGTATGCATTGTTTCCTGCCATATTGCTAAGGCGAGAAGTAACTTCCTGTTGTTTCAATCGGCGACTCAGACCCACTATCCATGTGTAGAGGTCAGTGACCACTACCCACAGACGAAGTTTTGTCAAATTTGGACATTGGGATCTGGTAGAAGTTCACCATTTTATTCAACCTATCCAAGTTAACCGAACCAACAACCTAACCAAGACTGGAGTCAAAGGTCACAGATGTTATTAGAGATCAAAAAGTGCACACCCTATATCAACCTTGGATCAGTGGTTCCTGTGATCAAGTATGAAGTTAATATGGCAAAGCATGCAAGAATAACAGCACAAACCAGATAACCTAACCAAAATGGAACACACAGACACACAAGGAATCTGCTGCCGCAATATCTCCTATGGCTTTTTAAACCAGGGGGATAAAGAGTTGAATTCTTGCAACATCCATAAAATGATGCAAAAATTTTGCACAGTGAAATAGCCATGAATTATACTCCATTCTCTAATTAGAGCTATATGTACATTGTAATGTATTACCCATGCTTACAATGAAACAATCATCAATGGGTCAAAAGGTAGCGACCCTTCAAAATCCGTCTCATAATCAATTTGAGTCCTCCTTTTGTCTTTAACCTAGCATGGAGACCATGTTTGGTTTTCCTCTTTCTATTGCTTGGTTGGTACTCCATGCCTCGTTTCTTAAGACGACAGGGCTGGGTGTTGTTGAATACAGCGGTGCAGTTATATGGCAGCAGAGGTCTTGTACCCTGTTGGTATAGCAAGGGATTGGCACCAGTGACCTGCAACGGTTTGCTTGTCGGTGACATCACATCTACCGTTCTATTTACAGCCGTGTAGAGGCGGGTCAGAATTGAAGGTCTGTAAATGAAACAAACTCTCCTTGTTAGGAATCTTTTAACATAATCTTATGATTTTGTGTACCAAAAAAGTAAACATTCTCTAGTTGCATGTCAACAATAACATGGGACACCAAAAATAACACTTACTGGATCCCTCAATATAGGAATGACCTATTTGTACCTAAAAAAGACAATTAAAAGTCTCATCTTCATCCTAGCATTCTACTCTGTAAAAAGCACTTTATAAATCTCATTATTATTATTATTCCAGCAACATTTTTTTTACAGATAATCAGTATTTTTTTCTTGAATTTTTGATGTGGCGGCATTACGAGGAGTGGGGGTCTGCAGCATAATTGAACTTGACTTTGATGATAAATGTGTTTAAAAAGTGATATATTTTATCAGCTTACAAGGTAAAAACATCAGGGAGGTAAATCCTGGGCAATAAATTTGAAACAGAGACTTGGGCCAGATTAGGGATCAGGCAATCGACACAAAAACAAAACCCCTGGGATTGTCACCTGAAGAAAGATCAATTCCCAAATTCTGCTTGGATTGGATTTACAATTTTCATATTATGAGATCTTTGCATTTGTACTACAGGCGTGTTTCTATTGGGACCAATTTTCCGGTTTAAACCAGAAAAGGGGTTAACTTGGCTCAATAGAAACAACCGTCCTACTGCATTTTCTTGCTTATACCGATGAAAGTTTCCACCGGTAATTATCCTTCTTTTGAAAGGATAATGCCAGAGAATTTATCCGGTTAACGCCAATAGAAACACACCATTCCGATAGAGTGCACATACCGGCGAAAGACCGGAAATTGACGCCACGTGATCGCAGCAATTGACCTCCGTCCCAACATGCGCAGCGATGTTGATGTTATACCAGGGTGTAGCAATGCATATAGTCATCGCTGACCTGCTGATCGGGGATACATTTTTGGCCACAGTTTTACGAATTCCGAGGGATTTTTTTCATGTTTTTGCAATGCCTGAAAATCGCTCCGGCGTTTGTTTGGACAACAGAGGCAACTAAAGCGTTAATTTCTGTATGGGGAGAGGCAGATATTAGCGAATTTTTACGTTAGACTAAGGACATTCGCTCTTCCCGCCATCTTTGATCTGACAGTTCGGCGAGATCACGATCCATAATACAATGCGGTTGACCTTTGCAGCTGACCTTTAGCTGGTAAAATCACAGTCCGTGACGGCCGGTCGCATTTTCCAGAAAGCGCTGCTAAATAGAAACTTCGCACTATTGTTTATTCTCAGTATCAACTGGATAAATTTTTATCCGGATAAATACCGTCTGTTCAATAGAAACACGCTATATGAGATCATTGGCCTTGTCTTCAAGGCTTTAAATACCAGCTGAACGATTATGGACAGACTGACTGGTCTGATCTGATCATGTACTAACCTGCTAGGTTGTAAGAGACTTGCACCAGCTGTATACTGATGAAGACTACCAGCTGATCTGGTTAATGTTTTAGTCCAGCGTAATACTGCCCAGGTACAAGCCATAATGAATTCTGCTCAGTGTTCTGTAAAGTAAAGAGTACATATTGAATTAATTTTTAATGAGGGGAGAAGACAGGCACTGGGTGTGGACATAAAATGCACCGATAGGTGTGGCTTGTGAGTTTGAAGTAAGAATGCTATTTACATAATTCAAATTTCAAAATCGTCCCTATTCACTCCATGGTGCTTCATTATCTTTGGGCCATTCCATGTCAACGTTCGAGATGTGCATCGCAGCATGTCATGGATTTTTTTTTTTGCATTAAGTGTGGTGGTAGACATTGATGAGATATGAAAATCCTGAAATTTTGAGCATCATAGTCCATTTTGTTTTCCCCCTAGAGCAATTGGAAATTTAGGGGGTCACCATCAAAAGTGCTGCCAGATGTGAAAGACAATGTTGAGAGGGTCACAGATTAGTAATGGAGGTTCCCACAACTTTTAAAATCACTATTTACAGGTAATATTTGGTGTAGAATTCAAATCTGGCATAATAAAGTTCATAGCTTGTTTCCTTTTAGAGTTAATGAGGCCTAAATACGCAACTTTGTTCATTCAGGGTCAAGTTTGGGTGGGGTCATACTCCAAAAGTAAGAATTTTTTATTGTCCATCTTTTAGTCAATGAGAGTCACATAGTAGACCATTTAACCAATAAAATTATGAGCACATTAGAAAAGTTATATGAGGTAGAGCCCATTATAAATGGTAATTGTACTTTTTTGACACATTTTGACCCCCTGAAAACCAATGTTGACATTTGACACCACCCCTCTACTTCGGATATCTTGAAGATGCATCATCAAACAACTTTACTTGAAAGAATTAGCTTGGTGTCTTCATTTTTTTCACAACAAATACACACTCAAAGTTACCACACAAAGGTATGTGACCCTGACCCAGAGGTAATTGTACATGCACAGTGTATACCACCAAATGTATTCTATTGATGAGGTGAGTAATTAAAGGGCCCATTTGGTAATCCACCAGCCTGCGCCACTAAATCCTTTGCGTGACTTTGGCTCCAACTGGAACTTCGAAGCATTGCAAAGTCTCTCATCAAGTCAAGAAAACCAGAACCAGAACTTCTGAAGTGAAAAGGTCAAACAATTACAAACACCCATCGAATGTGTGCCTTCAGCTTTGCTCAGTACTTAAACCTTCACACAAGGACATACATAGGATTGGGCATATAGCAGCATGTTTTGTTGACATTTACTTCTAACTTTCATTTGACAGTGTGAGGATTGCTACTCTGAACGGGTACAAAGACTGTATATACTGGACAATAATGTTATAACAGATTAAGGCCACTGATTTGGAATGGTCACTCATGCACACATTCACCGGTATTTCACACATTAGATAGCTCTTTAATCAACAACCTCACAATTACATGGCCATGATTGGCGTTCTGTTTGTTTTCATCTTTATGTGACAGTGAGTATCATGATTAGTTTACATACAATGCCCAAACCTCTTTTTCATTGATTTTTTATTAATTGAGCAAGTGCAATTCAGTGTTATGACTGAATTTTTACTTAGTTTTTACTATTTTTAAGGCAAATAAAAACCAACTTAAATGGACCATGTGGACATATTCGGGATCACTTGGATCTCATGCCTCGTTTAATTGTCTCCCAAACGTACGCTAAGCGCATATTTTCATTTGTCCAGAAAAATACCTTATCATGTATTTCGGTGATGAATTTGCTACCCTAAACAACTATTTTGGTTTTATTTTGCTACCCTAAACAAGTATTTTGATTGGATTTTACTAGCCTAACAAATAATCAGCCAGACTAAGATTTAAAAGGGTCACATTTCAACAAATTGGTCATAAAAAAGTGACATTTTTATTCAGGGTGGGGTACTTAGCAATATATCAGGGTGAACAAAAAAGTTTACATTTTTCTTCTTGTCATAGTACACTCCTTTGTTCCCTCCCTTTCTGGAAGATCGTAAATCAAAGCAAACATGATTTAGGACGCCATTGCATAGGCCTTCAAATGCATTGGGAAGAAAGCTTCAAATACTTTGATTTAATTTACAGGGGGGTCAAAGTCTACCATACTTTTTAGCATAAATACACATAATAAGAAAGGTTTGAGATTCCTAAAACCATTTCTCAGAGTACCCCCCTTCCTGATGCAGCTAGTCACCCAAAACACGATTTACCTGATTTTTCAATATATTCTGAAATTAATCACCCAGCCAGCCATCTTCCATTGCCTGTAATTGTATTGCTTTGCAAGTGCCAAGAATTGAATTAAGCAAAAAGTTCAGAATGATAAAGAATTAAACCTAAATGGCAACTGAGACGAAGTGGACCAAAAACCCAAATAAAATATCTCATATATAGTTTTTTGGATAAAAGTGTAGCATTTGGGAGCTTGAGTTTTTTGGGGCCAAAAGGAGCTGAAACAAACATGTGTTTAATGTTTTCCTTTGCCCCTATCCAAACATTTAAGGTAGAATTTTCTAATCTAAGTGATGAACGCAACAACCAGGAAACAATGTATTGTGACAGTATTTCAACATTTTATGAAAAGGCACTGAAGATACATTGTATGACAAATTTCAATGTTGAAAAGATTCCACCCTAATTTTTTTAGCCATACTGTATCAAATGTTTTTTATTCTATTACATGGCCATGTTGTAATCAAATACCCAATTCAAACTTATTTCTCTCTCTTTGGAAGAAAGGTAATTGTACAGATAAACACCGTAACACAGGATCTGTTGCAGATGCAGTGTTATGATGCGCACATTACCAGGGCTGGAAAAATACTTGGACCTTTTGAAACATAACTTCACTATTATCCACTCAAATGAAATGGGACTTTTTGCATTAAAGAAAAAACAAAATTAGCTACAAAATGCCACCAAATCATGAAATATTTTGTCATACCTTCTGTACTTCCTGAAATATTTTACTTTGAGTTTGAACATAAAATTTGTGCAACAAGTGTAATAGCCCCACCATATTTGACAGACCAATTTATGAAATGTGACCAAATACACCCTAAATAAGTATTTAATATCATTTATAAACAAGTAGGTTTATAATGTACCTGGATACACTGAACAGAATAAGCTTACTGTAACCTGCCCTAGGAAATATTCACCCAATTTCATGATGTGTTTTGTTTATTTTATGTCATCTTTATGTGTAAAAGTTAATTTGCGCACACCACTGCTTTAATTTATTCTCTAAATTGTCCAAAAAAGTCTAAGACAACAATTATTTTATGGGACAAAACTTTGAAAAAACTAAAATTCTTATCTTGGCCTAATAAGTTTAAAATTTAAATCCATACATTTAAATATTAAGACAGTATTTAAAAAGTTTTGTCCCTATTTCTTTGGAATTAATGAGACTACTCTTTACGTAGTTTCAATGAAGATAGAGAAAATAAGATATGGGAATAATGGATTCTTCCAATTCAGAAAATTATTAAAAATCGCTCGGGGAATATGCTATGTGAATATTAGGATAAAAATCGCGGAAGAAAACCACTTTTTCCTGCATGTGATTTATAACAAAATATTTAAAATATCACACCCTCTATTAACATAATTTTTGATGTGTTAAAGCAAACCATAATTTTTGTTTGATGATGTGTGATACCCTAAACTTTTATGTATGCGCGTACATTGCTGATCTCAAAAAGCAACCATAAATGACGGTTTTGACACGAGCAAGATATCCACCTGTCATTGCTTGTGTTGGAATAGACATTGTGCTTTCCAATAACCTGTCTTCCATGACTGACTGTGACAGTAGTAGGAAACCATATGCCATCATCATATGGATTTGATCCATGTATTTAGTACCCAACCCAATGGAGGTGGTAGCTACAACTTAGTTCTGCTAAGCATGTAACTCGCCACATTAGGCTTTAAAATGTTGTCATTAACAGATGTGGAGTTATGCAAAACCACATCCTTTCCCCTGTACCAGCATGAGCAGGCCATTTCAAAGAGTCAAAACTTGAAAGACTGCAGATAAACCAAAATACCAAAAGCAATTAAGAATCATTCATGGAATCGGTTGAGAGTTCCTTAGTCTAATAAATTACCTTGAGATAATAAAATTAAGTATAAAATAATAAAATTAAAAAAAACAGGAAAAATCCACTATTTTCCAGAGAAAAAACTTTTTTCTGGCAGAGTGTTGAGTTGCAATTTTTCGTCAAAATTTTTAATTTCTAATCTTTTAAGTTTTTTCACATATGTCTACATATTATAGGATCTCAAGTTGTGTTTGTAGTGAAAACAGGGATATCGTACATTAGGGATTTGGAGAGGACAAAGTGCGGTAGGTAACAAGGGGAAAAGTATTCCATGTGGTTTTTGCATAACTCCACATCTGTTCAAGTGCTTGTTCCGATCGTCTTTGGGACCCCCGGCCCCTGATTTACCCGGAAGTTAATCAATCGACTTTGATATCAGATGAAAGCTTTAATTTTTATTCCATGTCCTGAATTTTGGCCCTCAAATCCATTCCAATCAATCATTCCCAAAGATAACAAAAAACTGCCGTTTTAAGTAGGTATAAACCATATTAGGCAGCAGTATTGAATAGGGTCTTGCAACAGGCATTATTGCGTCTCCATCAAACCAGCAAGTTGTTTCCCACGGTACTTGATGGGGTGTATGTCCATTGTCCCAGCTCTCATAATCAAAGTAGAAACACACATGCACAATACACAATAAATCGGAACAAGCACCTTTAATGACAACATGTTTTAAGACACTGGAGTTATCGTAGGCCGAACTAGTAGAAACTATGATCACCTCCTCATATCCTGGAAAATGTGATAAGTCCATCCACAAGTCTCAACTCAGATTATGTACAACAGTCAGACCCTGTGGCTGTTGGTTTCCGCATGCGGGCTGTTGAATTTCATTCTCGTGATTGAATTGAGACTTTCTGCTAGATAAAAACATGAATTGAATATAGGGAATTCTGATACAAAGATCTCACAACTTACGAAGAGATTCTAGAAGATGTTACGGTCATCAACCTTGGCGTAATAATCGTGCTTTAGATAAGCTTTCACAATCCGAAAATTGGAATTCCCAAATCTCACGACGATGGCAACTTCAGTCGCATAAATTGGAACTAAAATGGATGCGGTTGTCGGTGATTAGGTCCTTAAAGACGGGCTTAATGACTGGACTCAATGATGGCCGCAATCCATGCAGAAATAAAAGTAAGATGTTTTAATATAAAAATCAATTGAAAATGAATATAATGACAATGAAAAATACAAGCAACATTTCTGTCTCTTGCCCAAAAACGACACTGTCTCCATAGAGATACCAGGAAGTCCCTCAATCGGCTCCATTTTAATCGAACAATTGCCACATATGGCAGCTATTGATGGGCCACACAGTCGTGCGGGCTATTGTATGCTATTAAATTCTTGAGACTGAAAGTAATTGAAATATGATAGAAGAATGATATTGAATTTTATACTTGTTAATGCCACAAAATTATTATTACTTTCATCTATCATTAAAAAACAAAACACCTCATAAACAATAAAGTAGGGAAGTACATTGTAGGACAAACAAAAGGATAGCTGAAATAAACATTCAACTATCAAAATGTTTTGCTCAGTCGTTACCCAAAAGTAGAAAAATGAATAATGATTATTACTTTGGGGGTGAGGTCAATGCCTTGTCAGATATGATTTTTACTTTACACTTGGCAAAAATGATTCCTACATTTTACACTTTTGTTTATGACAAAAATAGCAAGCAGCGAGAAAGAAAGCAAGACAAAGCAAAAGCAAGCAGCTAGCAGGCCCGTAACCAATTTTTTTTTTAGGGGAGGGGCAAAGTTTCTTCAAAAGGGGACTTTTCCGGGGGGGCAAATTGGCAAAAAGTGGACTTTTTTTTAACCGAAATGTTAACACTTTTTCGACAAAAAAAAAGTTAAAAAACAAAACAAAACCTAATTTTTGCTTCTTTTTGGCTTTTTTTCAGTTCCTTTTAGAGGGTTGGGGGCCTTTTTGAAAGGGGGTTACCGGGCCTGAAAGTAAGTAAGTATTTTAATGTAGAGCCACTAATTGGGTAGGTGCACCGTAGTCAAAAGACCCTATGTCATAATAGGAAATATGAGAGCAAGTCTAATAAATTATACATGTGGATCTAATCACCAAAAAAAAAAATCCCATTGAAGCGATGGGGCACAAAAGAATCTGATGTTGAACAGGTGGCGTAGATTTGCGTGAGTTATTTCACATTCTACACTGTAAAAATGGTTTGGTGTCTTGGCAAAAGACACTTTATGTGTCATCAATTTTGAGACATGTATCTATTTAGACACAAAGTCATATCTGAATACAAGATATGTTCAAGTGTCAAGTCTCTTGCAAGATCCACTTCACAAGTCATATTTTCCTGCAAGACACTTCGTTTGTAAGACGTGGTTCTATTGTCATCAATATGGAGACATGTCTGGCTGGCAGGGAAGGAGTGTCTTTGTGTCCGTTCTTAGATTATGTTTTTGTTGGTTCTGTTTTCTTTTATTTCTATTGTTGAAGACATGTCTATTACCAAGACATGTCTTACATATGACGCCAGACACCATTTTTACAGTGTATAATACATAAAATGTGATTCTAATTTAAGGCAGATTAAATCAGTCCAGCTGTTAGAAATAGCCCTGGATTGTATGGAGATTCTCCATTTAAAAGTTATATTCCCCTCTGATAAAAAACAAATATTCCCTCGCACTATTTTATTTCCTATTCCCAGTTCCCCCTTGAAATATTCTTCATCACCCCCATAAATAATGACCCTAAAGAATATAGTTTTTCCCAAAAGACCACATAATTTTCATTTTATTTTGAAAGCATCGCACACATCAGAGCATTGGCTCAACCCGCAGTACTCAGAGATTTCGAAAAAATATTTTTTGGGTATTTATTAAAACTTTCAAGTAGAACTAAAAGATAGTCACCTAAATTGCTTAATGATATCACAATCTGATATTTTGTTTTGATGTAATAAACATTTAGGGTAAGTGTAGGTATTTGATTTTAGCACCGTACTTTTAATGAGACTATTAAGCTGAAACCGAGCACCGCAGTCGGTCCCCCCATTCTCCCGGGGAATTTCCCTTACCCCTGGGTAATGCATAAATTTTTAAAAGGGAACCTGAAATTTTTCACACCAAAAAAAAATGAAAATCCTCCATTCCCCTTGTGTAAATAATGACCATTCTATTATAAATGGGAAAAAATTAGTCAAATAGGAAAATTTTGACCATAAATTTGATACCTATAAAGTTTGCCATTCACAGAAGTGACCTCTCTTTGTCAAATGAATACTTTATTTTGCGTTTTCTTTCACGCAGGTGCTTACAAATATTTTTGAGTGTCTAATGGTGTCCCCCCCCGGGCTGGGAAATAACTTCCATCATAATTTTCTTAATTTTTTTCTTAGCCATCAACTCGAAGCTGCAAACTTGCAAAGCAATCATTCAAAAATAGCTGCCTTGAGGAACCCCCCCCCCAAGCCATTGGCGACCGAATGTTGCAAAGATGGCGGAAGCAGCAGTGTGATTCCAACAACACAATGTTTCTGAACGTTTCTCTTTCACCAATGTAAACACCGAAATGCACCCGTTTTACCAGTAAGTTTTTAGTTTTGGATAATTCAGTGCTTTAAATATGCAGTTGAACGGTTGGATCTACCAAATGCAAGCTACAACAATGAGAAAAAAAGTTCGTAGGCCTATCTACAAATCACAATCTGTTCCCAAACCCAGCCAATGAATGATGGATCTGCTGACTGCATACACACATCAAAATGAATAAAAACAATGACACTGTCACTATTCAATCATTTGTGATATGTTATTGATTTTTTGGTAATTCTCTGTTCTATGTTATGTGATTTTTTTTTAGTAATCCTGTATTTTTGATTGCGTTTTTTTATTTCAGTAAAATATTCTGTTTGAAATACGTCACTGATCACATCAACAAGTGTGGTGGAGGGCAGTGAGGGGCCCGAGGATGACCACGGCGCCCTGGCAGCTGGCCTTGAAGTTTGGGATTTCTTTCAGCAGAGAAGATGAGATCTTCTCTAGTCCCAATAATTGTGACTACACATTTGACATTTAATGATTTATTTTAACATTGGTCATTATCATATCACTGAATGTGTAGTCACAAAAAGTTATGTGTAATTGGTTAGCCATTTAAAGACACTATGATTTGAAATATATTTGAAATGTGCAGGAATAGCTTCAAAGTGAAGGATAAGTCTGTAGAATTCTCATAAGTTAACTTTTCCAGCTGTAGAATTGACAGAAAAGGAAGAAAACGGCAGTGTTCCAAGATACGATTCTCCATTCAATTACGTGTTGTATAGATTAAAGGAACTTCTACCGGATGGAACATTGTAGTGGGCGGTACTCGAATCACGGTAGAAGCACTTCCTTATACATAAACCTGTAGCAGTGCAATGCGTGTTTGTAAAAATGATAGGCTCCGAAGCAAAAGGTTTCGCAAATATCGCCTTTTTCGGAGCGAATAAAAAGGTGGTAATATAATCCTCGCTGTTTAAAAACATGGCACACACTTACCTCAGAAGGTGCTTTATATAATAAATGCATCCAAAATTCATATGATTAATTCTGAGATACAAAATCAGGGGAAATCCTTCCACATATAATTGTATTGTTCAACAACAGTGAGACCAGCGGCAATAATAGCGCCCGTACTCAATGTGAAAGCAAATTGTGGCTGTATATTTTTTATTTCAAGCTTTTTTGCAAAGCACTGTTGCTGATTTGTATTATACGGACGTTTAGCAACAAACTTGGGTGAGTAATTTATCTGAGTGTTATTGTGAATCAGTAAATTTTGCGCTACACGTTTTTGAGACACTCTTCTCAACCTAAATAGAGCGGCCATAACGAAAACGTCATTACGAATTAAAGAATGCGTCTGATTTGCTCGTATATTTAGGGTGGCATTGCGAACTAGTGTGGTAGTAAGGGTCCGATACGGACAGTACAGTAATGACTAAATCTCCGTATGTCCTTATTAGTGTGCTTCTGTTCCTATCATTTGCAGGATGTTAGAGGTTCTCTGTACTTGTTACATACATGTAAAATCTGATTTTTTGATGATTTTTTCGATTTGCTGATTTAGCAAATCACTGATAGTGTCTTTAACCACCACCAATTTTAGATAAAAATAAAAGCCTCCAAATCCATTAAATTTACCTGATTTTATCTTGAGGACCATTTCTACTATGTCTAGAAGTATCATAATAAAAGATTTGTCAAAATGCTGGCAACTAAGTATGGAATTCTGATGAAATTTGATTGTCCAAATCTGGCCAGCACCAAACTCCTTCACAAAGTAAAGTGTAAAGAAAGCAGAATAAAATCACTGAAAACAATTACCAAGGAGGATTAAAATAAGGAGATGACACTTGTGGACAAACGGTGGTCCCTGGACCTAGTTTCGGTACCGCAACCCTAATTGTATCCCCATAGGTCTACATTGGGTTGCGGGCAATATGGGATCCCGGCGAAAAAGCTTATATACATTTCCAGAAGCAATTATGCATGCAGACGTTTGGTCATGCCCCATTGAGCAGTACTACAGGGATTAATGTTAACTAAGGCACTTTGGGGTCTCTAATATTAATGCGATTACTCACGTTTGAAGGAAAAACTCGGCAATTTTCATCGGCTTCTATCCAGGATTCTATCGCAGCAGCGGCCATGTGTTTACATCTCACGAGGGTATCTATAAACAGACGCTCCATTGGCCACTGACCTGTGGAGAGGCCAGGTCATATGGCGTATCGGCTGTGACAGGCCGCCGATCCCCGTGTTCAATTTTCACGTTCGTTCAACATGCTCTTCTTGGAGCTTAGGTGATTGCGAATATTGCAGACTACACAGCAGGGACATCATGATGAAACGGTCACCAATCAACTCGCTGGGACGCTGTGCTAAGACAATGACATCACAGGTTTAGCAGTCTAGCTCAGACGTGTAAATCATTCTGTACACGAGACGCAGTGAATTTTATCAGTAAAAGATTTTCATTAATCGAGTCTTACGTTAAGACTTAGAAGAATTTAGAATAATGTGTACTCTAATTGTTCAAATTTCTGTTTTGAAAAAAAAATGTATTTCCAATGGCGGCGCCTGGGTAGCGCCACTTCACTGTGCCAACGTGCCTGGATGTAACAGCAATACGATTTGCATATGCGCAACATTCAAATGCAAATTTTGACAGCAAAATCCCGGATGGTAAACGAAGCAGCAGCGACCACATTGATCAACGTGAGACTGCAGCCGAGTGTCGGTACCTTGGCTTGGGTAAGTATTTCATGCATTTTCGGCATGTTACCCTAACAATTCCACATAGTTACTATTCATAGAATTGCTACTTTGGCTTTACTACTGTCGCTGGAGACGTTTAGGAAACTGTAAGTACGTTCTAAAAAGGAATTCTGAAGAGCACATAAGTTGGTCCATTGTTCCCGTTCAGAAAAATCGGCTTCGTAAAGGGTACTTGATCGACCACTACCTGGACCTTGATTTACAGGGGGCGCTAAAACGAATCGGATTGGATTTTAAGGGGTTAGGACACAGCACTAAAAAGTCCAGGTAAAACTCGGGGATAACATTACATAGGCGATAATCTTGTAAACTATTTGCACTTAAAATGTAAAATTGGTGTTATATGAAAGCTGTGAATTTCTGAATTCTATAACATAGGATATACGGTGTCAAATTAAGTTATTTTTACAAAAACAAATACAGTCCAACCTTGTTTAAATCCGGCCACCATTTATCCGGATCCTTCTATTATCCGGCCGGCGACTGGCGGCCGATTGCGCCTGCATGGTGTATTTTTTCTATTTTTTTTCCCTTTATTTTTTTCGTTAACCACCTATATTTTTCCGTTGAACTTGTATACTATCCTATATAAATGACTTAGCATGGAAATAAGGGCTTCCAACATCCTTTTATTGGGTTCGTTTTCTGGGGAAGTTCTCGCTACAACGAGGTCAATTGGACTACATCCCTCAAAAATCATAGCTGTGCCACCATGACCGTGATAAAAATGTGCAATCAAAAACTTTTCGGCCCGAAACACGGGCCCGATGGCACATTTTTCTACGCGGTCAATTTAACCGTACAAAAACACCATACACAAACACTGATTGTGCCATCTAGGCACACTATAAATGGACCGATATGAGCAGCAATAAAATTGAAAAAACGGATAATGAAAAAAAAAGTAAAATAAATAACACGTACAGACTTTTTTTCAAACCAAACCAAATTTAATTAAATTCTAACGTGCGACTCATCTAGACACACCTTTCCAACCAGGGAGTGTCCAACCGAAGTCCTTTAGCTCAAACTTGATCGGCTTATTCCCAGCTTTCCAATTTTTGCACACTCTTTTACAAGCTCGAACACAGCTTTATGATGGAATTTCTTGCTTTTTATCAGGATTTAGATCCTATTTCTGATTTAAATCTGTTCTCTTGTGGCTGAACTGTTACGATGCCGGTAATGTCCGTCGGTTTTTGACATAACCTCGGCGCTATTAATTAGGCAGTAACGGCCAGGCTGCCAGGTGAGGAATTTTGACGACGATCGATCCTGGACTCGATCTCCAATTAGATATAATCAATAATTGAAATAACCTGCAAAACAATGTGGTATAATTTCTGTTTTTTTCTCCCTATTAGGCCAGTTTCATATCATTCATAACACTCGCAATTTGTTACAGTTTGTAATAGCATGTAATAATACATTGTCCATACGTACTCCCCACTGAACCTTGCATGTTAGCCTGTGTTTGAGCATCAATCGCATATCCGCCAAATCGCATATCCGGATGAGCCGCCGTCCCAACCGTGTCCGGATAAACGAGGTGGGACTGTAGTAGGGAACTACATTTTCCAGGCGATTTTCAATTAAGGACCCGAATGTGTAGACTGCAAGGGCGTACAAACAGTGTTGAAATAAGAAAAAAAAGGCACGTCCATTTGGGCCTTTCTCTCAAATCTTTAGGGCCCTCGCCATTTTTCATGGGCCCTAAACAATAAAACCTCAATTTTATTTTCTGCATTTTAACAGAAAAGGGATGTTGTGGTAGATGGGTTCCACTTACTTGTTTAGCAAGTTAGAGCAAAAAATCAATTAACTCTAAACTTGCGAAACCATTGGACCGCCCATCGTTGTTTTTTTTTTAATTAGGAACTTGGTGTGACTCATACAGGAATCTGCTTACCTCATCCGATGTTGATGTAAAATGCATTTTCCTTTTAGCAGACTGCAGAACCTCCATGAAATATATTCCCACAAAATATATTCATTCGATCACCCTGTATGACGCCACCTCCCCAAGTGACGTCATACCACAATTCCTCTTCCTCTTTTCGTCTTGGGTTCGACAATTGCGTAACGTTAAGTATTAGCTCCCGTAATTTGTCTAATTTTGGTCAGATTTAGCTACTAGTGTAGTCCTGAACCTTGTGTCAATCTGTTAAATGCCATTATTTTAAACGTCCGCTGGGGCTGTAGTTTTTGGTCCCATTTGTCTTTGCGAGTCGGTATTTTAAGGACTTTATACCTTGACTTTTCGTCAGGTTTGTCACATACAACCCCGCCATATTTTACACCCATATACTGACTAGCCTAGGGCGTGGCACTGCCGCCACGTTCATATCGACAGTCCTTTTTTCCCACTACTATCTTATATGTGTTAGGTATATTTTATATATATTTTTAACGTGTATATGTGATTACAATGTTTTGTTAGAATTGTAATTTGGAATGGACGCCACGCTTGGTTTCGATTCAGATGGCGTCCGGTTTTGTTTTAAATTTGATAATTTAATGCACGATCATTACTTCACACAATGGTGCGGGCACAATGGGGTATACTAATCAGTTTCCTTTACGCTTCATTACAGCTATGTGTCATTGAGGTCCGGCCTTTTTGGAATAAAGGTTGTTGGAGTGATTGAACCTGCTTTATTGTTTAATAACTTCTTATAGCTTAGCTTATTTATGTAATTGGTATCCCGACCTTTGGTTGCGTGCTCTCACCAGTCCGTAGCCATTCGTGCGTGCGTAGGGCTGGTATCGACAAGGCTGTTGTCGACAAGGTGGCGACAATCACTATCTCCTGGCATGGCGTACAACATGGAAATTTGCGACAACAAACATTCATGGAAGAGCCTTATCACTTTTCTGTAACCGGCCTATTCCAAGCAATCTAAATAATTGTAATTCCAATGCCTATTGACTTTAGTAGAGTCTTGAATTTAAACCATCTTTTTTACTTTCACCCCATGTAACCTGTTTCAATAAGGAATTCTACAAATATGTGAAAATACTTTTGTTACATAATCATTTTAATAAAACCCCAATTAAACTCCAGAAGTTTGTCCAACTTTTGCGTAGAATTAGAAATAGGTCAACCCAACCTCCCCAATTGGCCCCCTGGCTATTCAGTTGTTTGAGTGGAAAGATGTCACTGAGTTAATTTGTTTTCCATGCAAGTGCTCAATCTAAACCTTTGTGTTCTATAATAATATTTATAATAAAACAAAATTCAGAAAATTGGCATTCAAAAATTGATTGTCGACAATTGTCGCCAACGGTTTAGATTTACCAACATGTCGACAAAGAAAACACCAACGATAACCACTCTAGTGGGCTTCTCTTAACAACCATTTCTAGGCCCGGGCCCTAGATTACTGTTCCGGAATGCCGCAATCGTGCGAAGCCTGTGCTTCAGATTTAAAAACACCCAACAAAAAGAAAAAAAAAAGTTAAAAACCTTACCCGTCAGGGACCCTCACCCCCGCTGTTACGCCCACCGATCCTGCTCCAGCGAACAAGTGCACCCTTTGTATCGGGCTTTCCGAGGGGCCTTTGTACGCTGGAGTCGGACCGGAGCGGATCCTTGGGTCTTCGTCCGCGCGGTGGCATCGGCAGCGCGGGACTTCTGACCGCTAGCGACGGTTGTTCCTTCCGCTGCTGGTAACGGAGGCTCACCCGCCTTACTGGGTCTTCGTGCCCTAACAACATGTTTGTCTACCGTGCCCCGGGGCATGGCGACGGCTATTTGTTAAACGGGGGTCGCTGTCTCGGTGCCGCAATCGTGACGGCTACCACAGGTACGGCGTCCACTTCACCTCGGTGGTAGTGTGTCGCTGTGGGTCGCCGCCCCCCGTGACGCTGTCCCGGGACATCGTCCTAGTGGCGACGGCTCCACGTTGTTAGGCACTGCGTGCTTAATCAACAAAATCCTGTATCGTCTGCTGTCGTGGCAGCTGTACACTCGGCGGCGTCGTTGCCCCTCTTCCTCCGTACGGTACGGGGGTTCTGCGGGCCTCAACTACGCTGGTCACGACGCCTTTGGCTCCTTCCCCCGCCTGCGGGGGCCTTCAAGCTGAGGCGCATCGTCCATGGCGAATTTTCCCTGTTACGACGACTGGCCTTGGCCATAATCCAATCAGATTAGGATTGCCAACAATGGCCCATTCATCGGGGGATTTGCGGTCATGCCGCGGAACTATTCATTCAACAGGCTTACAATGCTCATTCTTTGGGCCTACAACGCCTTCCGAGTTGGCAGTCGTTCTGGGGCGGACCATCGCAGGTTGGGGCAGCGCCAGGGCCCGTAGCCCAAGGCAGCTTCCCTCCCGTCGCCCAGCCTCTGCATGCCATGCCATCCAACCCCGTTGGTTTGGCCTTGCAACAGGGGGG
>JAMKCH010003394.1:0-37136 GCA_023653785.1 Ophioderma brevispina | reverse complement strand
GCGCTGACCACAAAGGCAAGGGCCACGTTCGTCTCCAGTGCAAGAAATGCCGCAAAATATTGCGACTGTCCTCCAGGAGTATGAATGTTTTATATTGTAAAGTGCCTTGACTTCTCTTCTGATGTAATTTCGCTATAAGAAACGTCATGATAAGGAGCTAACTGTTGTGCGCAATGCAAGCAAGGCATTTGGTGACTTAAAACTCCTGAATTGTTCACACACTGACACAGGATTGGGAAAGTTAACTTTGATATTTTGAAATTGGGACAATTCAATGTACTTTTCGGTTATTTTGAATTCAGTGTACGTTTCTGTTATTTGTTTTCCTCATATATTATTAGGTCTAAAGATGGTATTAAAACAGTTAAAAAGGACAATAGAGTTCATCTTTGAAAAAAAACATGTTTTTGTGTGTGTTCTTGAAATTTCAAAAAAGGGGTGATTTTAAAAAAGTGTACCTGAAATGCAAAAAAAGGGTTGTTTTTAAAGGTTAATTTGTACCCGTTTTCATGTAAAAAGGGGGTCAAAATTGCTAAGAATGTACTTGAAACCACGCGAAAAAGGGGGTATTTTTTGACTTGGGGAACGATCATGCGTTACGCCTTTGAATAGGAAGTGACACCACCGGGGAAAAATAGCACCAGTGACCATGGACCGATCTGAATGGTTTACAGGGAAATTTGTACACCTCTGACAAATTTTTCTTGCATTTCAATTAAGTCTCGAATAACACTACTCTGGTGTGGTTTTATTTCAAAATTACTTAATTTACACAAAAAATGGTTCTGTGCATATTATTTTCAGGTGAGGGTAACCATATATAAAATCAATACAAAAACATAAGTTTTGACCAAAATTGAGGGCGCCCTCTATGCAAAATAATGCCAGTGTCCCTTTAACTGTAATGCGATTAGTGGATCAATAATAATACTGAATCACCGTTTTACTAAATCCTCTCGGCTCAAAAGTTCTGCCAAAATTTCAGTATACATGAACCAGAGAAACATTGGACATATGCACTCTTGCATATACACATGCATCAAACACTCCCACACACTGTACAGAAAGGGAATTACTGTATAAGCTGAAATTTCGCGGTGGTTTTTTTTCACGGATTTTGCGGATCACATGGCATCCGCGAAAATAAAACCACACAAAATTGTGAAAATTAAGCATATTACTATGTTAATATAAAGAGCATATACTCAGAACCGTGAATTCAACAAACCGTGAAATGTACAATCTGCTTAAAACCGCGAAAATATGTGTCCGTGAAAATATCAGCTTATACAGTACCAGGAATGCCTGCCAATCACACTATGAGCATGCTCTGGCTATGTTGAAAGCACCAACATGGATGGCAAAGCCCAATTGTGGAGCGTACGACAATACCACGCGGGGTCATAAAATTACCTTGTAGCCACTCACCTCGCAGCCAGCATCTCAGCTTATGGGGCACGTTGAAGGCATCAAACGCAAGACCGCACCTAGCTAAATCAATTTGATTCCTCCGCACAATCAGCACGAACACCCAAAAATACAACCGAAACTGTACATTGCATTTGAAGGCAGGAAGGTAAAACTAGCCCTGCGCATGAGTATTTTTTTTTTAATTCCGGCAACGCACAGGTTGTTGTAATCCATTTTTCGTTAATTAAAAGAAGAACTCGCTAGATAAGAATGTTTGGTCAATTTTCTCAAGGTCTTTGTAGCTACTTTCCAACCAGGAATAATTTTAAATTGGCTTTCACTTCACTGAAACGGCAAATTAATGATTTAATTGTAAAGTGGAGAAATATATAATCGGCCCATATACATATTTGGCAAAATTGTTCTTTTTAACAAAATACTTCCTCTTATTATATGCAAAAAGTAAAACAAAGTTTCAACATAAATAAATGATAAAAAGGTAATGGTGTAGCACAGTGAAAAATTTGCATAAAATCCGATGTATGGTGGTGTGATTGGGTTGTGGAGAAAAATTCTAAAAAATGCAATACAACACACAAACTGTGTGACAAATGGATTTAAAAAAAAATCAGCCAGAAAACTGAAATTGTGGTCACAAGTCCAAATATCAATATTAAATATCACAGTCCTGGTGGTAATTTTCAGTTTTCCAAGCCACAATTCAATGATTTGGTATTTTTTTACAGGTGAAATAAGAAAATACAGCCCTTTCTGGACAATTAGGTGTTTGCCAATAAGTCAACTCCTTAACAAGCTAGGGTTATTGGTTAGGTATTGACTAGGGGGTTCTGCATAGTGGGTTAGTTGTGGTGGGTTTTATTTTTGCCCATTTTCCACGAGTAACAATTAGAGCATGAATTTAAAAGTCCACAAAAATATTTCAATATACAATAGGGATACTTAGTCCCATTTATATAAAACTACCAGGCCAATTGGTTATAAAAGAAGGATATATCATTAAGTGAGCCAATCAGAGACAATATAAGAGTGCTTGACCTTAATTAACCATTTTAAAGCGCTCATTCTATTGGTTTACTCGAAATGACAATATGTTTATGTTAACAACCACAGAATCCTGTAAGCAAAAGTTTTGGGTTTGGGTACAATGCTCTTTCTGAGCACCTCTAAATATGATAGATATTGCTTGTCGTTAACATTTTCTGAACATTGGCCTGTCAGTTCATGCAGGATTGTGAATATTGTTTTTGATTCACTTCACTTGTTCGGCATAACATTTATTGGAAAAAAAGTTACATGATATGCGTTTTAACATTATGAAGTGCTATTGCTATTTATTTTTCTTGCCAATCTTCTTTCTTCCCCATCTACTTCTGCTTAAAATATTGTATTGCAATGCATAACCCATAGGGAACCAAAGCCTTGCTGATCAGATCTTGTGTTGAAATAAAATTAATAATAAATACTAAATCTGTCAAAATATATCACATTTCTCAGAAATTGCTAAAAAAAGAAGAGAACAATTAGATGCGAGTAAATGGTATAACATTTTCATGCAACACTTTTGGTGTGTGTGGTGCATTGTGAATATTTTAGATGTACTTTATAAAATAGTTGAAGCAGGAAGAACTATCAATTGGAGACAGTAGGAAAAAGGGGCTGCTGAAAATTTATAAATGGACTTGGATATTTTTTTTAATTTATTTTCAATGCAAGGCAAAAATAGCTATTTCAAAGTTTTATTATGTATTTCTATTGTTGGCCTGTTTGCATTCATAATGAATAAAACTAACAGATGTGAGTTTGTTCACATACATAAGGCAAGTACGCATTCATGCACGAATGTGTGCGCACACACACATGACACCAACGCACACCCATCATATTGGTTTAAAAACAAATTCATAAATAGCTAAGGACTGGCATTGACAGTCAAAAGAAATGACATCGCAACTGACAGTTTTCCTCCCTTCTTTATGAAATCAAGTGCTTATGAATTCAAATTATAACATTTGCAGAACGTTTGCTGCAAAACAACAGAACATTTAACAGAAATTATCTTTTCAGGGGAAGAAAAAAAAAGCACCAATGGTTGACAAGGTAGTGAAATTTGAAGTGAAATACGATTTTTATATTGCGAGTTTTTCTCTGTGTAATGCTCTTTTATTCTTGTGTGCATATATTACCTTATGGGTTGTCCACCAATCCAATTGCACTGAGGACCAAGCCACGAATGCCATTGACAGCGCATCATCAAATTTGATTGGTTCGTCTTCATGATGACCATTGCGTATTTATTAGATATGGTTGCGATCATAGAGAAGGAATTTTGTCCCAAAGCTTGTCATTAGTCAGAAACTACCAAAGCTACTTTCAATGGTAATATGTTTAGGAATGCCCACAAACTAAAACCAATGGCAGAATTCAAAGTACACCCTCAAGAAACTGATCAATCCAGTATACTTGATACTAGATGGTTTTGGTTTTTGGGAATTCCTGGTCTCTTTTTTCTGGAATAGTGCATTGGCATAACCAAATGGGCTCTCATCATTGCCATGCAGTCTGGCAGATTTTAACCTTGTAATTTTTAAATTTAAAAAATCTGTAATTTTTGCACTTTACATGTACATCCACTTTTAGACTTAAAATTCATATCTCCTAAATCAACACTTCACAACCACAATACCACTCTGGCCCTCGCTGTTTTTCAGTGGACGGACTCGTTTTACAGAAATTAATTCATTGCACTCATATACAAATGGAAGCCAATGTTCAAAAATTTCAGAGTTATCGTGTATATTTCTGTGTTTATCCATACCACCGTTCTAAAGTATCTCTGCTGTGGTTATACATGATATTACCTGCCAAGTACCCAATGAAAAAGAGTGCTTAGATTCCGATAGATAGGCCGGTAGTGCCAGGTCCATACCCAAAATCTACTCCATAATCTAGAAAATGACTTCTGCCGCCAGGGCGATGGTGCCGTGTATATCTGGAAAATGACATTTGCTATATGATTACCCCTGTACATCATATAGAATAGTGCCCCGCCCCCTTAAGAATTCCTGATCCGCCCCTGCAATGGGGTGAGCCATGGGGATGATGCTGATCCATAAATTGTGTCTCTTTACTCTCTTTCATCTGTTGTTTTTTGATTTTTGAATTATAAAAATTAATTTTCAAGGTAAAATAGATCTACAAATGATTTAGTGAAAGATAAAAGTAGCATAGTTAAAAGTATATTGATTTTTATCTTGACAATAAATTTTATTTTTGAACTGTCCATTTTGAATTTTAATCAGTGCCAGTGGCTGAAAATAAGGGGGACCGACCAGAAATGATGCTATGATTTGCATTGGTGTATGGCACTGAAGAAAATATCCGATGTCCTGTTGGGGATAGGTTGCAGAATAATATTGCTGAAAATGAAAAATTCATAGTAATGTACGAGCTTTAAGTGGGCACAATTGACAGGCGCGTATATATATATAAAGCCATGTTTTTAATTGCACAGTGAATCATTCAAGGACACACGGTGGGTTGTTTAATTTTCCACAACGCACTTGTGAAAATACACACGCAGTAATTCATTAAGGTAAGGTATAGGCATTCTTTTTCCTCCTCTTCTCTCTCCCTCTCTTTTTTTTCTGTCTTCAAGGCAAGATTGGAAAAGGTTTTAATGAAAACCTGGCAATTTAAATGTTAACAAGAGCTATAAATGGGGCACGCTATGGTATTGTAGTGTGTGATTTGATTGAGCGACAGTTAAAATATCAAGAGAGTGGTGGGTAAATTTGATCTTGGAATTGGTCGTGTTTTTTTTTTGTCCTTCGTGTCTTAATCGGGAGGTTAGGAAATCTTATACACACATTGCAATGTGTACTTATAGCGTTCAGCTTTAAGTATCCCACTAAATGCAATGAATTACCTGTGATTTGATGGTTCGACTTTTGGCAGGAGGTTATGCACGATGGTGAATCTGCATCAAGAACCGTGACCTAGACTTGGCGTGTTTTGTTATCAATTACAGAGCACGCGTCTTACATCAAGCACCATCCTGATTTTGTACTTTGCTATCAATTGGATGATGGGGAGGAGTCTTGGAATTGACAGCATTTTCCCCTCTTTTTTTTAATGGCCATGGGGAATAAGATTTAACCAGATATAAACATCGAGTGCTTTCTAAACGTTACTGTCATTTTGGCCTGAAATTGTCCAACGCAAGAAAAGCAATTAAGATTATTGAAGTTGTCTTTTGTCTCTTGGAACCTTGGACAAGTGTGACAATTGAAATATTTTGTTGTATTTGTGATTTTGTAGAATTTTGCAACCTACTCCTACTTAAAAAGATGAAAAGCATAGCCATTAAAGGTACCATCTAAGAAAAGGCTTATATTCTTAGGAGGCTAAAATATTTTTATTTGTATGGTGACAATGTGTACACAAGTAAAACTCAAAATATGGTCAAACCCTGCAGTTTTCTTCAAAAAAAAAAAAAAAAAAAAAATTACTCGCCCAAAATGCAGAGGCCAAATCTTTTGTTAAATAGACTGCTCTTTGATATCACAGTAAAATATCGCAACAACCCTTTATGAGTGAAAACGTTCCGTTCCCCATTTTGGTTGATCTAAATAGTCTTACGTGGTAGTCTATGGCTTTAAAATCACATTTACTCATTCAAAACGGATTAAATAACAGCGTGAAAACTTGACAGATGGGCATGTGGTGTGGGGGTCAAGGTCCGGGGAATCAAGAGGAAAATTTATCATGAAAATCGGCAATCCCCCTTTAACGTTGTAATGGAAATTAAAATGCCTCCCGATTACTTTTTGATGTCGTTTGATAGTGTTGTGACTGACGCTCATTCTAATTGCATAAGGTTGGAGGGTTGCTGTCTTGGGTCGTATCTGAGTCTGGTCCACTTTCAACTAATACTCAAGGGGGTCGGTTAGCGCAGTGGGTCTCCTTGCTTTTGCACCAACTGTGGTCCCAGGTTTGACCCATGTTGGTCGGGCCTGCGATTTCATATTGCGTTGGGTTTTCCATCTATACTTACTCACCATCGCAGGTTTTCTCTCTCCTCCTTCTTTCCCTACCGGGTTAACTCCGGTTTTCCTCCATCTTCTCAACTGAGCTTTCTTTTTTTTCTTCCCTAACGGTATATAATAAAAAGTGAATTGAATAAAGTATCCCCTTTTGTGAACTAAAATGCACGATATGTTTGATGTGGTGTTAATACTATACCGCCAGTCCTCACGATCCTCCTCAACTACTACTCAAATAGCATTTGCCAAGGGAAGGTCCTTTGGTAAATACTAACGTCAATAATTTGCAAAAATGTGGTCTATGAAACCCTGACTTCAAGGTAAGGTGGAACATGACTCCATTCTTTTGCCACTCATATTGTACACCATTTGTCAGAGGAAGGTTCCAAGTTTTCAAAATACACTATAGCTACTTTTAGTAATGTTTACTCTATGGTTTGCATTATGACTCGGGGGCTCTCTTGTGTTATCTCAATATACTTATCAAAGGTCATGTTTTCATCTATTAGGGAACCACACTATAGTCTATCATGTAATGTTTCCCTTTCCACAGGATTCCATAGGACCTTGGTCGTCCCTGTGTTATCTGATGTCTTCTTTCAATTGTCATGTTTCAGTCTAATAGTGAAACACACTATAGCAAAATTTCTCTCTATGATCATACTAACCAAATCCATCTTTTTGTCTTTTTTCTTCATTTGCAGTGTTCCAGGTTTGAGTAATCCAACAGCCGTCGGGGAACTTCAGAACCAACTCCTGGACGCTCTTCGGGTTCAGATCGAGGGTACATCCTCCCAGTGCAGTACCGCTAATGAGCACGCTCTTCGGCAAAGTGCAGAACCTAAGACGTATAGGCGCCATGCATCGCGATTACGTCATGGGATGCAGTACACGCTGGCCTGATCTGTGCCAGAGTCTTCCCGCCCTGTATGCCGAAATGAAGGGATTTTATAACTCTCATGTAAGATCACAAGCTCCCTCGCTTTTGAGTGACATGGTGCAACTCTTTCGGATGACTTGGACACTAGCGCCATTTGGTGTAACAAAACAGTCGAAATAGACAAGTCCGAAAAGATAATGGCGGTGATCATAACGGCCAAAAAATGACTAATCATGCATTTGGCTGATTTTGGTGTGTATGTGTGTGCATTTGTGGGCAGGATACGTTTGTTGATTATAAAAATATTTAAACTACGGCAGGGATATTAATGTTGAAAAAAAATATAAAAGTAATTTGAACTTATTGTTCAGATTTGGACTGAATATGAATTTTGAATACTTGTAAGCTGAGAAATCTTAACAACAACAAACACAACAAAAAGGTCATTATTTTAAGCTTTTTTGACATGCTTCAGGTCGCTACATGTATGCGTATGCAAGGGAGTACCATTCATGTCTAAGAAGTGCTGTACAATAGTAATATTAGCAGTAGAGTCGTAAATATTAATGTAGGAGCAATCGCTGGAACGCTCGTATGCTGACTGCGCAGTACAGCTCTGTTGTAAATTTTTTAGTTATAAGGTGCCATGTTGTAAATGCATCCGTTTTTCTCACTTTTGGTTGCGCTCGGTTGTATATTATTGCCGCAACCAAAAAAAATGTAAAATCCTACATTGTGAAATGTCTTTACATTGCTGCTTTTCCCCTGAATTCTTTGCTCTTTAGCTTTTTGCCAATGCTGCTATGTTTCTGCTTCATAATGCAACTGCCTTTTAAAAATGATTATATATTGATGAATATTTATCTTATTTTTTGAAGAAAAAAAATTGTTTTTGATTTCTGACAAAGTACCGAACAAGCATAAATGGGATTGTTGAAAATCAATACGATCCCATTAGATACCTTTTGTGACTTTAAACAAAAGTTATCGATAAGAATACAATCCATAACATAAATTTATTCCCGCTTATCTTGCCTTGAAATTAGAAAACAAGTCCTCTCTCCTTGAGGAACTGAAATATATGAATAGAACTTAATACTGTTTGTTAAAAGGTGCAGAGACACTGTACATGTTTTGAAATGGCGAGAGAGGTGAGGGCAAAGACCTTTTAAAAGAAAACCTTGAAGTCCAAAGTTAGTATATTAGATTCTTTTATTCTGGAGAAGGCAATTTGTGGTGCAGTGAAGGAGGATGGACGGATAGGACTGTGGATAGAGATGGCTGGGGAGGGTAGGAAAAAGTATTCCTTCTATTTGGTGTTACAGGCCAAAATATTCAGTTCTGATGAGCTAATGCATTAGTAATTGCCTTCAAATCAGTATTGATTATTTTGCCAAACAAGTAATTCTTACAAATTACTATTTTTAGCTTCCAGTCCAAACGTTTTAAAATGTTTCTAACAAACCAATCGGTGTGCGGTAAAGGAGCAGGTCACTGATAAATGCGACCATCAAGAAGCTCTCCCATCTTACCTGATCATTTCATCATTTGAACAAAATTGCCAAAATACCACCACCACCGAAATGTCAGTCACTATCGATGTGAACTGCTTCATACTAAAGATGATGCCATCTGCATTCAGAAAAACTGTTTCTATAGGTCGTGTCCACAAGGAGGCTGAAAGCGGAGTTTCAAAACTCTGGAGGTGTCGATCGGGGTTTTGCCGCTGTGGACGTATCGGAGGTTAAACATCCGGAGTTTTATCGAGGGACTAGAGGGGTTTTATCCCCCTAAAAAACTAGGGGGTGAAACTCAGGGAAACTCAAACTCCAATAACACTCCGGAGTGTTTGGAGTGTCGTGCCGTAGTGGACAGCTGCTTTTTTTTGGGGGATAGTGAGCCGGAGGTTGACCTCGCAAAGGTCATCTTTTTTGAAAACTTCATGTGTTTGAATATAACCGCAAAGTTGCACGGCTTTTTCTGTTACGGTGACTTCCGGTCTACACTCGATTATGGGAAGCGGAGGAGAATGGTCAGGGGGATGATTCAGAGTTTGGAATCGTGGGAGTAATTTGGAGTGAGTAGTTAAAATCATTTAATTTCACCTCTGGAGTTTCAAACTTTGGAGTTTTGTGACCGTGGTGTGTGTGAAAATGGCTTATTGGCATTTTGGGAGTGCAAAAAATGATGTTATCTTCAAGGCTGCCTTATATCATATTTTCGACATGTATAATATAGATCCGGAAGATATCAATGTTTAATTTTGGAGTCGGAAAGGTTTGAGATGATTGACCATCATATTGCTGGTAAGACCCATAGGGTTAAATTGGGCCAAGGATCCCATCATAATAGCCTGAGACTGGGCACCCAGCACTTAAGTTTTAAACACTTTCATTGATGATACAAACTATTATAGATTAAGACATTTTGCACTCATAGTGAATTACAATATCATGATTACTTTACCCATGAAGTCCATGGATATGAGTTACATTACCCATTAACTGACAGGACAAGTTCCCACTAGGATATCCCTTGTTTTGGTATCTCAAGTAATAAATAGGGTACCCAGAAACCCAAGTTTGACACCAAGAAACTGTGTCCAATGGGCATCTTGGAACCATTTATATACTCAGTAACTAGTTGCTCCATTTTTTAACAGTAAGGCCAGTATATGTTACTAACTGCTGCCTTGAGTAGTAGTAGTACTAGTAAAACCAAAGTTTAAATCCGGTTTTGTCCCCGTTAACGGGGTGGCCGGATTCACCTTGCATTCAAAACAATACTGCTGTGTGAGGATTTTTTGGAGCAAAGATAATTGACCGGATGCCCTTCCTGACGTCAATGTGCTGGATGGCTGCCGTTAGCTTTCCAGACCCGATGCCCTTGTAGGTAGATATTCCTTTTAGTTCTATCAAAGTAACCAGGTAACCACAACCCTCCATGGGGTGACGGTTTAGTCTCCGACAACCCGGCCCTTGGACCATGATCCATTTAGCAGACCCTAAAAAAATCTTGACCGGACTGCAGTTATCTGAAATATTCACATTTGTAATGTGCTCAACTTAACACCTGGCTTACAAAAAAGAATATAAATTGAGAAAATGATATCCATGTCCTAACCATGAATGTTTTCTTTTTTGACCGTTCTTGTCTCCAATTTTTGCTATAATGTATCTTGATTCCGTACATTTCTTGATGAACAGTTGTAATTTCACCCTGTAATTCTAAAAGCTGACAAGTACTACAACAGTGATAACTCATGCAGATCACGAGTCTCTAAATATTCCTATTTGTAAGGCAGCTGGTTAGAGTACTAAAATGGTTCTAGAAAATAAAATGTATAACACCTGCACAATAGAGAGTATCAAAATGTACAAGGTTTGTTAAACAAACCAAGACTCATTAGTTTGGATTGTTAAAGTGCCAGAAGGTCAAACTTAAACATAGAATTAACCATGGCGTATTAGATCCAAAAGCTTTAAAAACGCCCTCCACTGCAGCATGCTTGCTTTCTATAACCACCCGTGCTTTCATTACAACCTTGCCTTAACACCTGCCTCTTATAGACCACTGGCCCAATAGAGGGGTTTGGCAATCCCATAATGCATTGCACCAGATAGCACTGTGCTGGGTACCATCAGTTAAGGCGGTTGCGTAGGTGGTTTGAAGAAAAATATCAAACGTCATAAATTGCATTTTTTTTGCAAAAGAGGGTTTTGGAAACTGAATTTTTGATTAAGTATGGACTTGGTAACTTAAATAATTTTTTTGGTCAAACCGATGTTATTCAGCTGTGGAAAGATAAAAAAATCATTTTGGGGCTAAAGTTTAGACTTTTTGGGAGTTATGGACAAAATCAGGGTCTTAAGAACCGTTGACACTCAAACAGAGGTCTAAAGACTGCAGAGAGTTGAACTGGAATCTTGACTGAACATACCCATAGTGCCATTCTAAATCAGTGCCCCCAGGGCTACTATGCTTTAGTGATTACGATAACCTTGCTTCGTGTCAATACTTGAAGCAGCTGAACAATGAGTGATTAGTAAAACTTACCTGGAAATTTAGGGTTAAAAGATATTACTTGAAAATATCCTTCAAAGTCTTGTTCAAAATTGGTCACCCTAAAGTGGTCACATCTGTTTGCTTTTTCAATTTGGAAAAAAAAAAACAACAACATTAGAAAAGATCGCTTCGATTTGGGAAAACGTCAACCGCCATCAGCTCAGGTATGTGTTCTTTGTACTTATTGACTGTGGGATTGTGCTAAGTTGCCCTGTGACTACTGCTATTTCCCGCGCTGTGCATTCGCTCTTTGTTACCAGGTGATTACCTTCTGAAGACATCCATAATAGATTTGTTTAGAGCTAAATGTTGGATTTTTGTTATTTGATAGTCTGTTTAATCATATCACTGCCATCAGCCCTGATTCCTCCATTATTTTCAGGAATATACAAGACTTTCACTTTGTAATATACTTTATGTGGGGGATCTGACAAATTACGTACAGTTAAAAAAAATACTTCAAGTACCATGTGATTAATTTCAATTTGTTACTAGTAATCTTATTGTCTGCTGGATGGATCAGGGTGAATTCTCCTTTCTTTCAGTATACCCTCCCATTGTGATCTTTCAGTGGGTCCTGTACCCGGGGTCATGTAACTATATGCTTAAAGGTGCTTGTTTCGTTCGTTTTTGCTCCCGAGTTACCCGAAGTTAGTAATCTATATCAGAGGAAGGGCCCTAGGTTTTTCACATTGGACATCAGAATTTCAGCCTTCAATCTTATTTCTTTCCCAGATAGTGCTAACGCAAAAAAATGTTCATATTTTTATGGTTCACCATTGATATTACAACAGTATTAAGTTGGCTTTTGCAATGGTGGAGTATGTGTGTCACCAGGACAACCACAAGGTGTATCCCCAAAACTTGGCATGATGTAATGCATTAACAAGGCCTCTTAGTAACGTAGAGAACGATGTTTTACACTGTATGGAACAATCACCTTTAATATATCCTAAGTGCATTTTTGGTAGGGTATACAATTTTGTGGAGATTTGCATAAAATGATGTAATTAGTGCTATGCCAGAGCAAGGTAAAAAGTACATGTCAATGATTTTTTTGTTATTTTCTGCAAATATTGAGGGTAAACCGTATGCGACTACGTAATTTGGACTTATTTTGATACTTTTTATTTTTTTTTTTTTAATTTTTCTTTTTTTATATTAAAAATTTTTTGAAAGTTTTTTTTTTGAACAAAACTGGTTTTTGTTGAATCTTCTAACTTCATTTGCACAAGGTTTAACATCCCTTGCTATTTTAAACAAAAAGACTAGCCATTTTACGCTCACCAACAAGGGTATTATGACCAGATATGGGGTTGTTAGGGGAGGGGAGGCATCAGTTTGGGGAGGGAGGAGCAATCAGTTAGGGGAGGGGGCAGCGTCAGTTTAGGGAGGGGGCAGCATTAGGAGGGGCAACCGGATTGGGGAGGGGCGGCACTGCCATTACTGCTTTAGTTTTTCCTGCTGCTTCGCTACTTCTGTGATACGTACCTCTGATTACCAGCTAATGTTTGCGTATGTTTAATCTATGACACGAGACTTGCTTGTGGCTCTCGGTCCCACATAAGAGCTCACTACAATTAGGGCTGAAATAAATGATGTAGTTGTCTAGGGAGCATGTAAGCAGCTATTTAAACAAAGTAGTCTTAAAATTCTTATTTATAGGGAATAATTTGGTAGGCTTATTTACGTGTATGTGCTACTGAAAAGAGTGGTGGTTGGGGTGCAATGCATGGCTGTGGTGGTGGTTATAGGTGCAACTTTGGCTGTATGTGCGCATCCATATTCTCAGTTTTTGGGGCTAAGTTCTATATTACAGTACAAAGATGAATGTAGCACTTGACTATTGTGTTGTAAATGAGTGGTATAGCTAGAGGGTTATCAGAAGCAGACTACCCCAAACAAGGCAACAATTTGCAGTGAAATAATTACAAAATGCTTGAATTATAGGCATTTAGGGAGATAATGTCAATCATCCCCAACCAACTGGGATGCATTTGTTCTTGCGTGACTTTTGAACTGTCAATACTGGCTGTACCACTGTTGTAAATAATACCCAAGTGCCAGTTCCTTTGTATTTTAAAATACTTGTGGAATACTGAACTGAGTCTCTGGAATTGATAATATGGCTGTTGATGAGTGTAATATCCATATTGATGATAATGTAATGGGCTATTTGGTACTACAGTATGTTTAGTGTAAGGTGGATCAAGACAGTTGGGCGATGGGTTAAATTTGGAACATGTGATCTATGGTTTGAGTTCTACAGCAGTTTGAAGCTATGAAAATACTTTGATCGAAATTAAAGCCACAAGTTATTTTTTATCATTTAGGCAGTAAAATCAGCTTAGCCAAGTGTCTTTGTACTCAATATAATACTACAGTACGAAAGTGGAGCAAGATGCCTGAACACCTTTCAACGATGACACAATAGTCAAGATCAGTGTACATCCACATCACAACAATTTCAAAGGAATACATCATGCAACCAAAAGTGTGACAAACGGCTGCGTCTTGATACATGTCATGCTTCTGGAACTAATCCCGAGTACATAAAGATGCACAGCAACTGGAGGATAAGATTTCATAATTACCATGGCGATGTCAAAATGTTAGCATTTCTTGGCCGCTTCCATTCAAGTCATCTTTAACCAACACACTAAACGTACTTGAATAGCCCATTGCATTTTACATTCATGGTTTTGTTATATTACCTGTTAAGTTTTGTTAAGGCATAATTATCTTGTACCCTTTGCACCTACTCTGTTCCATATGATTTATTCCATTGATAGAATAAAGCACATACTCTGTATTGTGTACTTTATTCTGTTAACAGAATAAAACTCGTGATACAGAGTAGGTGAAAAGGGTATAACATAAATCTGCCTTTGTTTATTTGTGCAATTACTATTACTATTTGGTTTTAATGATTGAGACGCTTGATATTTGAGACTCCTATTGAGTTTCAATGGTGGTACATGTTATATGGAATATGATGCATGCATATTGCTAGTGTGGTGTTTATTAACTTAAGTTTGGGACAGAATTTCTTGACCAATTGCACGTTCACAAGGTTTGTCGATCAGAATGGCATAGACTTTGGTTTAAAGGTAGAGTTAGTCAATGCATGTTGGAACAAATTATGATTGTAAAATGTTAAAAATGCTCCATTTAATTCTTTCAACTCACAGACATAGTAATTAAAGTAAATAAACTTTCTGCCTGATCAGCTTCAACTGTTCACAGATAATTGTTCACAGAAGGCATATCAGACAATGGCTTGGTTGAATTATTCTGTCCCCGACTATAATTTAAATTTCTGTTACTCTAACCTTTTCCACATGCTTCATTATCCCAATACCATCCATGGACATAATTCACTGACTACTTCTGCACATGTGAAGAGTTTAGTGTGAAGAACTACCTCTGCAAATATGGAAAGATCTGCAGTTGATAAACCTTAAACTTAACACAGACAAAGCTAAGTCCAAAAAGATGCAATGACGTCATCGTACCAACACGCATATGGGCACGAAATTGCTGGCCGGCCCAGCGACTCCCTCATGGCTTGCCATCTCTGCTCATGGGAATGGTGTGCCAGAGGCCCCGGGTTCGAATCCCACCATGGATGTCCAATCTTCTTTGGCTTCTATCCCTTTATCCCTTCCTTCCTCTTGGGAGATATAAACCAAAACAGCTCGAGGGTTAGGATTAACATGAAATTTTTAAAAATAGCAGATTGGCTAGGCTTTTTTATAGCGATGTTAATTTCAAGGACATTCTTTTGACAAATGTTTGCAGGGGATGATTTCTTTTACTCTTTGAATCTAGAAATTGACATCATCAATAAATATATCATGTGCCATGGAATCGTCAAGCATTCTCATATCATTCTTATTGCTGTATCTATGCTAGTATTGAATTGTATAGAAGCAAATCTGTTTATTACATGTCAAAAAAACACTGCTTTTATTCAATTTCTCTCTCCATTCAATTATCTCACACAGATAGGTGGATATTAAGAAATTGAAATTAATGCCAATTCCAGACTGAAGCTGTAATTGTCTGTGTCATCTGTGGACACGCATCTCAGCTGCCTGCTCGAAACGGTAGCCTTGTATAAAACACAATTTTGCATACTTCAAATGTAACCATACTCTGTGCACTTTGGCTGATACAGTAGTTGTATTGATGTTATATGCGTTGCAAATCTGTTCTTTGATTCAAACTAAACTTAAAAGAAATATGAACCACTTAAATGTTTTATTTGTATCATTTTCCAAAGTTTTTCCAAATTAATTGGACGACAACTTGGCTAGAGTTCTATATGTACCCCCCTTGAAAGTTGTACATGTAACAAATTATTTTTTATTTTTGGCCTTAGGGTTAGAAGTTTTGTTAGTGTAGGCCAGAAAAAAATTATAATTTGTTTCCTGTAGAATTTTAAGGGGGTACATATGGAACTCTTTCCAACAACTCAAAGTTTGTACGTAATCTTAAGATCCAAAATTAATTCTCACAAATTTATGTTAACCATGCTTTCTGACTTGGCGGATGTCTAAATTATAGAATTGAGGGGCAGACTTTGTAAACTGTGTACCATGAATACAGCTGTTGTTTTCTCACTAGAAACCCTTGATTTTATTATAGAAAAAACATAATCAAGACATTGTACAAAACGGTTGCGGTACATAATTGCTTGGTATATTTTCCGCATGTGTATTTTTTCCGCATGTGTATTGTCGAAATATGAATTCAAGCAATTGCTCTCTACCTCGCATTAAGATAGTCGCATGGGCCAGTACACTTTTTACGACTTTTTTCACAAAGTATTTGTGTAGCCGCGTGAACCTTGTAACATTCTGTAAAGGTTTAATTATATCCTTTTATGCATCACTAATTTTAGTGTTGGATAGAAGGGGCTTGTGTCACCTTATTGATCTTTCACATGCCTTTTATACCTCACGTTTTTTTGACTGAATGATAAAATAGCAGGTCCCATATAGTGTGTATAGTGTGTATACAACTCATTGTTTTGAAAACTGGGTAACAAAACTGAATTGTTTAATTTGTATAGTGGATTCGGAAATATTGGTGGCACAGGGCCCAGCAGAATATGTTGAAAATGCATCAAAGTGATGCCTGTGTTACTGAATGGCTCAGAACTGTAACAGCCATTAAACCTACTTTATCTGGGTTAAAACTATTTATACCCTAGTAGAGTGGACCAGTGTTACTGATATCCCAGAATGTACCAGCCATAAATCCTACTTTAATCCAGGTTAAATCTATTTATACCCTAGCAGAGTGATAGATTGATGCCTGTGTTCTTGATAGCGCATAACTATAACAGCCATAAACCCTACTTGCCAGTGGTATTGAATGGCCCAGAACTGTAACAGCATACACCAAGGTTAAATCTAATTTAAACTAGCGAGTGATGCCTGTGTTACTGAATAGCCCAGCACCATAACAGCCATAAACCCAACTTTAATCCAGGTTAAATCTATCGTCTATTGATAACCAGTTTTCCAACTCTTTCAGGGCTTGGCCAAGAAAGTTTTGATATCGGAGGCTGGATTTTAACCATGAATCAACATATTTTGAAGGAAGCAACTGCAATGAAATAACATTGCAAGGACTGCTCCGATGTGGAAGTCACTTTGCATTCATTAGCATCATAAGATTTTGCATTGCATCTGCAACCCATCCAAAGTAAATTTTATTCGCTAAAGAATTTGGATGGTCCCTTCCCATATCCCATCAACTTTAACTCTATACATGGGAACCTGGTAGCCCAGATTCACTTCAGCTGTTTCATTGTTTTAGTGCAGTGAAGCTGAACCATTTCTCAAGCTAACGAGACATAGGCAATTCTGGACAGAACCTGCCCTTGATTCTAGACATAATGTCTTATCTCTAGACTGTTTTTCAATGAAACTAACCTGAAATCATCTGGTCTGCCCACAAAATTGTGCTGGCTGCATGTCACAACAGTCCAATCTTTTCCACTAAAATCCTTGGTGTGAGAGGCCCAGGAATTTGCCTAGAATGCGTCCCGGAAATGTGTTAAGATCATTAACAGCTCATCAGTTATTAAAACAACCTCTTATGATTGACAAAGCTCGTTATAATTCTATATTTGCAGAAATTTCATATAAGCCCTTCACATCAACCGAACCGTGTATGTGCTTTATTTTGTTTAAATCTATACGATGCAGAGTAGGGGTGAAGGGTAAATTAACATATTATGCCTATATTGTTAACAGTTATGTTTTGCAATATTAATCTCAGCATCACTGCAATCCTATATGAGATCTGGGGCCCGTTTCACAAGACTTACGATCAATTTGATAAGTTTGATTTATCGAGCGTTAACTCGATCCAAGCGTAAGTTTGGGGGGGGTACTTGCTTGTAAGTTTCAACGTTACGCTTGATCGAGTTACTCTGGTATTACCATCTGTCGTAAATCTTTGTGCAAACGGCCCCCGGCTGGTTGTTAAGTTCTTATTTCAACTCCTCAATCCCAAACTTTTGACAATTTTGTTTTAGTTTGTTCACCATTACGAATGTTCACATAATGGTTACACTTCAGTTACGTAGTCAATTAAGTGTGAAGATATCAGTTTTATTCAACTCACATTATTCTTGCAATAAATAACAATGAAAAATGTACATGTATAAATTTGTGGTAGGCATATTGTCTTTATAAGGCAACAGTACTAAGCTACAATTGAAAGCCAGAAAATATGTTGAAATACTATGGATGGATGGTCTTCTTGGGTTTCTTTGCATGGATGGTCCACCTAATCTAGGCATTCTTTTTGGTAGTGTGTTGTAAAATTTTGGTGTGGTTACTGAAGTGCAAAATACCACGGTATGTAGTCAACAGTTATGTAATCCTTGTATACAGAAATTGACTACTTGTGAGTGCAACGCCATGCAAAATATCTCTGGTCAATGTGGGATTGTTTCATACGCTAAACGGTTAAAATATGACAGAGTTATTTTGTCATGTGAGTACAACAAGGTTGTAAGTGCAATAGCTGCCATGTTATACGTCTGTGTGCTGCCAAGTATTAGGATAATTCAATTTATCTTTTCTTGAGTCAGTGGTTCTTGAAATAGTTCTTCAGGCGACTGTGTCGCCTGAAGAACCATTTCAAGAGCCGCTGACCAAAGATTTGGCATAATAGTATGTTTGATGGGGATTTCTGACAAATGGCAGCTATTCCACTTACAACCTTATTGCACTCATAGCCATGCCTCATTCAAAGTGACAAAACCCCAGAATAAAAATAGTTACAGTGATACAGGCGGCAAACAGCTGAGTTTGACAGTTTAATGTGGACCAGTCATAGGCGGTCCTAAGGTTCATGCACAGCCTCATTCAGTATACATTGTAAAGCTTTATACAACAAAGTTCAGAAACAACCTTACATTGGGGTTGACTGCATGTCCAACTGCAACAGTTTTGGAATGAGAAAAATGAATTATAACAGCTAGCTTTCACATTTTCTGTCAAGGTTTGGTGATGGCAAGTTTAACCAAAGGCACTGTCAAAATTGGGATTTTCTTGGGAGTTTCCGTAACCTGACCCATCTGACACGTTTTTTCTGACACACTTATGAATTCGGAACCTTAACGGAATAAACCTGTGTTTTTATTCCGTGAAGGGTTTCCGAATTCATAAGTGCGTTAGAAAAAAGTGTCAGATGGGTCAGGTTACGGAAACTCCCGATTTTCTTGGCCACCATCACCTGTATGTAATCTTACTTTTGGGTCATTATTGTACTTTGGGATCCATTTCCATGGTGTCAGAATTATGTACAACAAAACGAACGCCATTAATTATAGAATGGTCAAAAGTTTTGTATGTATCATTGCAAAATTAGTATATTTAACCAAATTTGTAGTGACACCAAAAGACATACATTTTTCACTGTTCGTAAAAACTAAAGAATTAAAATTTGTTTTTCTTCATTTGTTGTACATAACTCGGACACCACAGATATGGACTCCTGAAAATGATAATTACCCTATTGAATATAGTCAGTATGTGTTTTATATTGTCATATCATGCAAGAATGACTAATTACATGCCTCAAACGATATAATCGTCTGATGTTAAGGACAAAGAATTTGAACAAATATCCACCTTGGGCAGTAGTCTGGCAGGAATGCCTGTGTAGATACTCGACTGAGGGATCCATGCACTGTAGTTTTCAACATGTTTACTCGAGCTTCATATAGGTAGCCTATTGTGTGTTTTACCAACTCAATTTTGGAGGGAACTTTAGTTGCCTAGTTTCTGTAGTTAATATCTTTTGATGATGGTAGTAAAGGTGAGGGTTGTGGTGGGTAGTAGTGGTAACCCTAAATATGTGACCCCCCTCCCCAATCTTGCATTTTGTACTGACGGTATATGTAGGTGTACCCTTATAAGCAAAGAATGGTATGGGATGATGTTAGTGGTGTATTTTCCCCCTAAAAATTATGGGGAAAAAAATCAACAGAATTATAGGCGGTTAAAAAATGATCACTAAATTGAATCAACCAGTTAATCCAGGAGTATCAATGTTCGTTGTTTAAAATTCATTCCAAAACATGCTACAGAAATATGAAAGGTATGAGTTTGACATTTGCGGTCCTAGCACGTAAAAAACCCATTTCATGCGTAATATATTGATGTTTAACATGTTAAGTGCTCGTGTCCGTGTATGAAGCTACAGCATCAATTAATCTTGCTGTTTTTTTAACAGAAAACCTGAAATTTGTTGAAATAAATATTGTTGCCATTCCAAATATTTGCCAAAATTTGAATACACTTTGAGTAATAAAATTGTCTTTAGTGTGTCCCTTAAAAATGGTATGGTATATTTCTTTGTAACAAACCTGTCAATTCTTTTTTTGTCTCCTTTTCTCATCACAGTCAAATATTTGTAGCCTCTTTGTTTTTGCTATTTAAAGATGTTCAAAGAGAACTAGGAAGTGAGAAGCAATTCCTTGAAAAAATATGCTATGTTGTTAACCCACTGAGGTCTAGCGGCCGATTTGATTGGCTAGATACATCAAATAACCCAATATATAACCAATCAGAAACATGGTAAGAAAACCTTAAATGTTTGTACAGATATATGATAGGTCTATTTTGATTGGTTACTCAATGGTTATATCCAGATATATCATGTAATGAACCAATCAGAGATACTGTAAAAAAGGTGGTAGACCCCAGGGGGTTAAGCAAAAAATGCAACATTCTATCAAGATGCAATGTTTCCGTGTCTGTGGTATGTCGTTTTGGTGTAGATTTGGTACGTTGGTTTAGTGAGAGTTGCATGTATTGAAATAAACTAGGAAAAACAGAGGCTGTTACGCACCCTTACACTTTGCTCAAATATTCTCTTTGACTTGCCGTGCTGTCCATAGTACGGTATATTCACTGATTAATTTGTAAATTGTGCAAAAATTACGGTAGTGTTGGAATTTTGCAAAAGTTGAACAATACCACAGTACATAATGTCTTTTTTAGAGAACACCTTAACACTTAAGTGCCCAAGGGGGGGTTCCATAGTACCCAACATTTGATTTTTTTGCGATTTCTCTGTTACGCAATCAAATTTTTCAAGGAATTTTTTGCTAATTGTCTGATTTATGAATACGCTTCTCCTGATACAAAAAAATTTTAAATCCGCCCACGGCTTCATTAGAATAATTAGGTTGGGTCCCTAGGATTTTTTTTTTTTTTTTTTTTCAACAGAATTATAGGCGGTTAAAAAATGATCACTAAATTGAATCAACCAGTTAATCCAGGAGTATCAATGTTCGTTGTTTAAAATTCATTCCAAAACATGCTACAGAAATACGAAAGGTATGAGTTTGACATTTGCGGTCCTAGCACGTAAAAAACCCATTTCATGCGTAATATATTGATGTTTAACATGTTAAGTGCTCGTGTCGGTGTATGAAGCTACAGCATCAATTACTCTTGCTGTTTTTAACAGAAAACCTGAAATTTGTTGAAATAAATATTGTTGCCATTCCAAATATTTGCCAAAATTTTAATACACTTTGAGTAATAAAATTGTCTTTAGTGTGTCCCTTAAAAATGGTATGGTATATTTCTTTGTAACAAACCTGTCCGTTCTTTTTGTTTCCTTTTCTCATCACAGTCAAATAGTCTAGCGGCCGATTTGATTGGCTAGATACACCAAATAACCCAATATATAACCAATCAGAAACATGGTAAGAAAACCTTAAATGTTTGTACAGATATATGATAGGTCTATTTTGATTGGTTACTCAAAGGTTATATCCTGATATATCAGGTAATGAGCCAATCTGCTCAAATATTCTCTTTGACTTGCCGTGCTGTCCATAGTATGGTATATTCACTGATTAATTTGTAAATTGTGCAAAAATCACGGTAGTGTTGGAATTTTGCAAAAGTTAAACAATACCACAGTACATAATGTCTTTTTTAGAGAACACCTTCATTTGAAACTTATTAGTTCTTGGTGGGGGATGTATCTGCTATCTTGAACTAGTGATTTTATAAATTTCATTTCTTGTGAAATGTTCTTGAAGTTGCAATCTACTTGTAATAAGTGTTTTGTTGCAGCAAAAAATAATCAGTAAAGATGTCAGCACACTTTTATCAAAATGTATTATACCCCCATTTGCACCAATAAACTGCCCTGTTATAAAAGGTACTATTAACACAATTTCCAAGTGCAAAGTTGGTATTAACACTGTCACATTTGACCTTATTCCATAAGAATGAGCATGTAGATAGTTATTATAGATTCCCACACCCTCATCCACCCCGAAACAAGTTCCTTTACATTGTGTATGGATTGACTTGTGTCTTTGGGTATGGGGAGATTTTCATCTTTGCAGTATGTATGTAGTGGTAGCGGACCGTACCACTTACATTCCGGGGATGTTCTGTGTGTGTGTGTTGTTCAAACCTGAAGGGGAACATAGCTTAGTACAAAAAGCAACCCCCCATTTGAACCCTAAATTTTAATTCAATGGTTAATATGTTCATAACTATATATCATAATTTAGAAAGTATTGACTGTTTATTTGATTACATTTTTAAAAAAGAAAAGCAAATTTTAATATGTAAATATACTTGATAGAGCAAGTATAGATGCTTGTACAGTCGGTCAGTATTGAGGAGCAATTTATTTTTGTTTTTTGAAAAGTATGTGTATAAATCACAGTAGCGTAGAGATTTTGTGTTAACACAGATGACTGTATTAGATTAAACGTGCTTTAAACTTTGACTTAATGTGGCCCTCCCCTGTTCAAAAATGATCCAAAGAGATTCAGTCATTTCGTTCACTGTAAGTGTTAAACCATTATTGAATCTGATTTGAAGGGTTTGGAAACCATGTTTAAACTTGATTTAACACCATGAGGAAAGTTTTCAATCTTAAGATGTGATATGTCAATCTTAAGTTATTCCTACCTTATTAGGAACTAGTATGGGTATGAAGGCTCGCACCCCACACACCCCGTCCAAACCAAATCCAAGTACCCCTCCTGGGAGTTACTGCGCCTAAATATTTGTGTTTTAGGTAATTTTCAGTGATTTATGGCATGATTCCTTACAATGGAACAACCTCGTTCCACAACTGCATTACTAGGACAAGGTTGCAGTTTATTCCATATTGAAAATCAAGTGTCCCTAATTAGACATGATTACCCGCTAAGCTTGGTGTGGGGCAAGTCCTGAAGTTAGATAAAACTTCTATGGAACAACCTCGTTCCACAGCTGTGTTACTAGGGCAAGGTTACAGTTTATTCCATATTGAAAATCATGTCTCCCAAATTAGATGTGACCACATACTAAGCCTGGTACGGGATAATACTCCTGAAGGTAGTTTTACTGTCAAGAAGATTCATATCTTGATAATATGGACCAGTGTTCCGTGCAGAAGAAAAGGAAATATGTACTGTAAAAGTGATAATTTTCGCGTGTGTAATTTTTCGCGTTTCAGCGATTTTTAACATTTTTGCTTGTTTTTAAATCGCTCTTTTCAGCTATCCTACATAGACCTACACACAAAATAAACATTTTCGCGGGTTTTTAATTTCGCGCTAGCTCAGAAGCGCGCGAAAATTAATGTAGCGCGAAAATTTCCACTTTTACAGTATTGTAAACGTTTGAAAACCTATGCCTGTGCTGTGTTATTTTTGCCAGTTTCAGGGTTTAGGATTTGTGCGAGTTGTTTATTTTGGGGAATCTCTGTCAAATATAAAGGTAACTCTGTTACATAAGAATTTTTATGTATTGTTATTTTTGTGTTTCCATGTCATGAAATTCACAAAAATAAAACCCTTGCAGAAATACACAGCATATAGAGTTATAAATTAAGCACAACTATTCCTTTTGCCCCATAGGAAATACTGCAAACCACTGCTTTTGCGGCATAATATTTTCATCACATTTTTGTGATTGTGTTTCAACAGAACCAATGCTCCAAGCATCGGGAAAAATTGCATTCTAAATTCCAGCAAAGTGGTAAACCTTGGTAAATGTGAAAACTGGAAATATGTCTGATCAAATTAGAAGTTGAAAACAAACTCACAGCATTTTATTTTTGTTAGTTGCCTATGCCTGCAAGATAAACAAAATTCAAATGTCTGCAATTAAATGGTTTGTAGTACAAAGCCACAAAGTAGTGGTGAACACTGTCTGTGTGTGATATTTTAGTCACAAACCCAATTTGATTAACACAATCTTGGAAAGTTTTTTGAGAAAGAAGCATGCTTGTTGTCTTGTTGGATGTAGCTTGTAACTAACGTAGATGGAAAAATGTCAGAAAGATTGGTGTTGGACTGTATTTACCGTAGACGTTGTAACTATTTGTAGAAATTTATGCAAAAAAATGAAATGCAGAATATTTTGTTAAGAGGTCAAGCGCGGAACAGCTTTTTTTAACGAGCAGGAGTTCCAATTTTTTTTGTGCACAAGTTGTTTGGAGGAAGTCGCCATGAAATTTTGTGACTGGGCAATTTTTTTTTTGTAAAGAAACCAGTGTTTTCTCAGGGGTGGCGACTTGTTTTGAATTTGTGTGTGCAAAAAAGTGCTTGATTCGCAGGCTCAAAACTTGTGAAGTTTATTGGGCTTGCGCGATTCAGGTTTAGACCGACAGATTGGGAGCAGAATGTGCATGTGGCTATTATAATAGCCGGCAAAGTTTCGCTCGATAATATGTCGGTTTAAAATCAGTACCTCTTTTGCTGATAAATTCTGGTGTCACATGTGAACACAATGTTGTTTGTAAATTGTATAATGTTGATAAAAAATGACAATGTGCAGAAGTAGGATATGTTAAACATATGCCGTCTTAGAATAGAATTGGCATCGATACTGAATATCATCAGTAGCGATGAAGCCGATCCTGTGAGTGGTTGAAGAACATGGTTAGGATTTCAAAAATTCATTGACAAATTCCGAGATTTTGCAAAAGAAAACTATAATTCTTCACTGATACGAAGAGGCAGAAAGACATAGGTGATGTTTGGTGTAAATAGATGGGTGTGTTTCTGTCAAATTAGAAACATGGAGGGAAAGTTATATGTAGAAACAAAGAGGTGCTACTACACAGTGTCTATTTATAGTTTTTACAAAAATATTGTTTACTTGTGACTTTGTAAACTATCAATTCATCCAAATTTATGTGTATCTATACAGTATATTAACTCGATGATCAAAGCATATCCTCGCTAATTTTGCAAAACAGGTTCCTTGGTGGTGTTTATTGGATATCTGCAATGCTTTAAAAGTTGAGATTGAATTACTGCAGTAGATGGATGATTTTAATGAGCCCGAGCTATTGCAGCTTTTCTAATTTTAGCCGTTGGATGTGATATGCGACTAATGATTTTAAAAATGCTGTCCTGGGGGAAAAAGATTTCCAGCCGTTATCATATATCAGTGGTTGGTAACATTTTAAAATATGAATCGTAGTACCGTTAGTTTAACACCATGAAAGTACCTTCAAAAAGAAACATTTAATATTAATCTTTCAGCTACTAGTAGTGGTTTGTTAAAGAAGCTAACGGCTACAAAATATCCCCATGAAGCAATTTAGAGCCAATTCTTTAAAAAAATCACTTTAACCACTTGAATGTGATCAGTTATTGATCAAGTATTGACTGCGCTGAATATATTTGTGGAAACTGTTATGTTAAGAACGGACTAATTAGCGGTATGCCCTGAATGAGCTGATTAAAATGTGGCAAACATTTTCTCTGTGAGTTACAATATGCTCATCCACCAAGAACACAGTTCAGTGGGTTGTACTTGTACATACATTGACATGAACTGACCTTGTGTGATCTGGGTATCATATATCATACCCAAAAACCAGGGGTGTATTTTTTAAATATGTTGGTGAATGAAAGCTACTGAACTGTGCCAAGGGAATTGAGATGGCAAAACCACTCAATTGCCACCTCTTTTGAAAATATTTTGCTGCCCCTACTCGCTATACTGTCCGTTGATAAAAAAAAAGGAATCAATGCCGTTTCTTATGGAATTCTACTGAAACTCAATAAAAGATCAAGAAGTAAAATTGTGCCAAAATAGTCAATATTCAACTCAACAACCACCATTAAGTGTCAGTATTAACACATTTGAAATATATATATAAACAAGCAGGTTTGACTTGAATAAACTTGTTAATCAATTAAGAACTGAATGGACTATAAATATGGTCTTACCTTCACAAAATGTTGTGTAATCCTAGCATTAGCCCTAACCAAACCCTAATCCTAGACTGTGATCCTAATCCAAAACCCTAATCCTAGACTGTAATCCTAATCCTAACTCTTAACCCTAGAATTTTGTGATAGTGCACATATGAAGGTAGAACCTTAAATATGTAACTATTTAAAGAAAATTGCCCATAGTGATGACCTTTGACCCTTAGCACTGATTTGCAGATCAAATGGTCTCAAAGTGTGATTGTGTGTGTCTAACGTGATTGACTAATTCCAGGTATGCTAAAAGATGGCAACGCCGTATGTGTATCTACCTCACTGTTGTTATTAAGTGTATATGTTGGAGTTAGTCATTTTTTGTGTAGATGTATAAAAAAATTAAACTTGCATCATACCTGGTACAAATGTTACCATGGATATGTTACCATGGCAATGGTACAGAATGTACAAATTAGCTGTAGACCGATATACTTTTCCTTTTGTTAATTTTTTTTAATTACTTGAATAGAAAGTAACTTGTAACACGTAGGATTTTTACCACTAGTTTTGATTTTATTTTTATGCAAAATTATAAAGATTATTTGTCACATCATAATAATGTGAACATGTGTACTATCCATGCAATTTTTGTGAATAGTTTTAAACTTAAGACAAAGTGTGTTGTCTGTCTAGGGGAATCATGTGAACAAATGGCAATTTTGAAAGTTGTATTTTTTTAAAAGACATGTGCCATTTTATGTTAAATGTCTTTAAGGTGGGTGCAGTGGATTTAAATATTAAAAAATCCATTTTATAGTTACCTGAATTGAAATGCAAAATATTGCAGTAGGACGAGTACTCTTGAAGATAAATCTAAGATAAAATATTTTTCTGAACAGAGTAAATTATTTTTATCCTCTGAGTGGCCGTCCTCTGCAAGCGTATTTTTACAAGTCTAATTAAAGCAAACAGTGTTTCAGCCTATTCCGCAGAGGCTGTTGCTGAGACAAACTGAATTTTTACGATATATTGATAATCTGGATATTTTGTAAGTAAATGTTTGCTAATTGTGTGACATCAAAAACCCATGTTGAATATAATTTCATTAACTTTGTTTGTAACCATGGTTAACTGTGAATATGAAAGGCAAAGACTTTGATGCTCACTACAAGTGATCTCATACCCAATAAATAATGGAATGATCCACATAGAATCATACACCACAAAGCTGGCTCTTTTTGGGTAATTTGAGATCATAATTTGTTTGGAACAAAATAGGTGGATCTTGTGCAATCTTATGGTAAAAATAATTTGGTAGTAGTGTGTGCACCATAAGATGTAACATGACCTTTGATAAAGTACATTGAGTTAACACTAGAGGAGGCCAAGGTCATCATTCAATCCTATGCTAAACATACTATGGTAGCTATAGTGTGTTTAGTATATGATGGTACATGACCTTTGTCAAAGTACATTGAATTCATGCTAGAGGAGACCATGGTCATAATGCAATCCTATGGTAAATATACTATGGTAGCTATAGTGTGTTCACTATAAGATGGAATGTGACCTTGAATAGTGTACATTGAGTTAACGCTAGGGGAGACCAAGGTCAAAATGTAATCATATGGTAAACATACTATGGTAGCTGTAGTGTGTTTAGTATATGATGGTACATGACCTTTGTCAAAGTACATTGAATTAATGCGAGATGAGACCATGGTCATAATACAATCCTATGGTAAACATACTATGGTAGCTAAAGTATGGTCACTATAAGGTGGAACATAAGTTTTGATAAAGTACATTGAAATAACACTAGAAGAAACAAGGTTATAATGCAATCCTATGGTAAATATACAATGGTAGCTATAGTGTGTTCACTATAAGATGGGGCATGACCTTGAATAATGTACATTGAGTTAACACAAGAGGAGACCAAGGTCATAATGTAATCCTTTGGTAAACATACTAAGGTAGCTATAGTGTGTTCACTATAACATGGATCATGACCTTTGATAAATCACATTGAGTTACAGAGGACATCAAGGTCATATGCCATACTTTGGTAGCTATAGTGTATTCTACCAGCACTTGCCATGTGACATAATCTTTATGTAGATTGTAAGTGTTTAAAGATTAAGGCCATGTTCCACCTTAACTGAACAGGATATCAAAACCACTTGTTAAGTATTGAACAAACTATAGGAATGTCTAAAAATTATGGGGATTAAATCTTAGTACAGTGGTGTATAGTGATTACTGAACTGTGGCATTAACCATTAAGACGTGAGTTACAATCATTCGATCGAAGACAAAATGACCGGTGTTGCAAAACCTGTGATTTGGTAGCTCGATTGGGGGACTTAAGAAGGCTCCCTGCAACGCCTTAAGGTTCTTCCAGTGATTTAATACAGGTTTCTATGGGACTTCAGATGTTGCACTTAGTGATTTGGCTGCCATTTACTGCAATTTAAGCAACTGCCCACCCCCATTTACTACAATTTGGGCCAATTCATATTGCCAAACTTACAAACAACTAAACAGGTGGCTTTCATAATAAATTAAGAGTTAAGGCCTCGTCACTTTCTCATACTAATCAAGCTCAACTGCTCATTCAATCAGTTTCTTTTCTGATAGACTGTAGATGATATATGGAGCAACAGGATAGTAGCCTTTAGCATCCACAATCTGACAATTGTGCAAATCAAATGTTTAAATAATTGCATGATTATGTTGAGCAAAGGAGCCTATACATAGTTTGGAATATGTGTAGCTGTTGTGAGATATGCTGTCAAAAGATTAGTAAAATCAATCATTCATCACCCTAGGATATTGCTTTTGATTTTACTATAAGGCCAGGGTCATATGATTTTAAATTTTCGTTATGATATAATTTCAGATGATGATAAGATTACATTAAGTGAATGATGGTAGTGGTCACCCGCAAAAGCTTGTCCTTTTATCACTAATTTTTGGTTACAACATGAAGCCACTATTATGTTGTCATTCAGATGAAGGTCAATTTAAAATCTGGGTCAAGCTGGTGAGTTTTCACTCTTGCTCCCATCATTTTTATTGAGTAAACTGAAATACAACAATGATGCAGTCACATAAGGTTTTGTGTCCTGATTAAAATTCCTCCTACCTTGCAATGATAGAATTTTTCATCATTCATGAAGGACAATGATCAATGACCGATAATGTTCTAGTATATTGTGATGCCATCATAATTGGTCAACAAAATAAAATGCGGACCTGGCCGAATGCCCACAGTTCATATTGCTCTTATTTTTGTTTTAGGCCCAACAATTTGTGGCATAATCTTATACTTTACACATGAAATATTATTAATTTAATACCAGATATATAAACATATCATTGGACATGGGAAAGTGCACAGTATATAATATTGTGCCCATAAATTATTAAACGTATTGGAGCAGGTTCAAAGTTTGATAAAAAGAACATTTGCATAGAGTTGTTATATATGAATGCAGTCAATAGGGGCTGCAAAATACTAATTGTTTATTAATAACTAATTGGGTAAAGATTACAAATGCTAAGCAGGTCACCAAGCAACATTCACAATTTGAATTGCAATTTGAATGCATTTCCATTTCGTTGTGAGCAAGATTAGGTTAAGGATAAGGTTGCATTTAACTTCTAATGTAATCACACTCACTTCTTTCTGTTTTTTTTACTTATAAAATATTGATTTGGGTTTTGGTTATTATAATTATTCAGTGTATGAGTTATTGTTTTGGGGGTTGAATAATTTATAAATAAATTGGAAAATTATTTGGAGTTTGGTGTTGTTATGGAATTTGTGTGTGTCAACCAAAATGAATGAAATGCTCACCTAGTCTGAGACCAATCTGCTCAAAGGATACCCTATCCAAGACCAGACCATATTCAAATATACCATGCTTAATCTATCCGTTACCTGGGGTGGCCAAGCAAGAATGCCCATTGGAAGTAAACCTTGGATTTTATACTCCCTTTGAGCTTTTTATGGACTTTTTATTCGTTTTTGAGCGTGATAACAAGTCAAAATCATCATTTTTCTCACAGCCTAGATTCCTGCTGATTTTAATACTCTAAATCTTGAAACTGCAAAGTAAAATTTTGATATACTTTGTGAGATCTGACAGAGACCTTGTTGATGTATACCACCCTATATTGCAAGTCTCGAGACCCTGCCCAGTCTGCTTTTTTGTAATGCGGGTGGTTACCCAACCATAATACCCAGTACCCCCCCGGTAAATGTTGTGCTTTGAAAGATTAGTAATTGCAGTCAATTACATGGGAAAGGATTCGTAAGAGATCTACATAGCTACTTCCGAGTAGACACAGATTCATTATACAATTTCTCATGTAGTAGCCACGCAGCTACCCCAAGGACACAATATTACCAAACCCACTAAGACGTATACTTGCCGGCAGATTCTGTGTCTTTGCTGCAGTAGACGGAGACGTACACACAGCCGCTTTCTGCAAATTTCTCTTTCTCGCACGTCGTGAGTAGCTACGGCGGTTACAACAACGAACAACCAGCTCTCAGTGTGTACGGTTATTCCTCGTGGCTGTGTTTTTTTGGCATATATTTGCATTTTTTTATTAAATGTTGATGATTAATGTGGTTTGGACGATGTCCGATTTGAATTTCGTATAAATGATTTTCCTAAAAAATCAAAAAAGCTGACATAGAAAGTGTATGGCGCCCTCATTTTGTCTGCGATCAAAATGCGTCAATAGTAACTGCCAGGGAGTTTATGTGGTAGCTGCATGGTCTACGCCAGTATCATCTTCACCATAATCAACCTCTCGCACCGTAGTGGGCAACTGTGGGGTAGCCACTTTGGGTAAGTACGAGATTTCGACATCATGTAAACTAATAACTATAACTTATACTTTTCTAACAAGCCCTATCTTGCAGTTCTAACTGCAATCACAACTAAGCCAGTGTGTACGTGCTGCCACGGCAAACACGTTCTCGCCCGTATAGGCTTCCAGGTGGTAGAAAATGGCCTGGTCACCTCCCCCCTAGACGTACACTCCCAAGCCATTAATGTGCGTTTTTGCAGTGTTACACCCATCAGCTGTCGCACCACCATTGTAGAGTAGCTACATGGTTACAACACCATCTCTTAGCAGGTAAGGTATTTCTTGTGGTCAATTTAGTTTAGATATTTTGCATATGTTTTGCATCTTGAATAAAATACGCATCATTATAGAGTAGTTTGATGCCCCCATTCAATTTTGTTTTATGATTGTCATCCCAAAACAAAATGCTAAACTATAATTAAGCCCTCACTAGTCCACTGCCCAAGGGGTGCATAGTAACCGGCGGAGTAGATACCAAAGTTCTACGGTCTACCCCATACTGTCCACTCCACATCTACCCTCTACACACCTACTGGTCAACTTTGGAGATGACACATGTAATGCTGTTTAAACCCCCATTTTTCAGCAATCATTGTCACCCCAAAACCACATTTTTTAGCTCAGCATAATGTATGCACAGCTACTGTGAATGGCAATGTGTGACAGCTGTCCTGTCCGTCCCATCTGTCTGTGCTACTGTCTGGTCTATCTCCTCTCTGTCGTCAATACTTGCCAAACGCTTTAGCCGATTGCAGCAAAAATTGGTTCGTAGAACACTAAACCCAAGTGTTCATAGATCTGGGTCAAAGGTCGCACAGGCCGATTAAAAGTGTATTCTTTTAAAATCTATAAATTTCCTTCTCTGCGCTTAATCAATTGCATAATCCCACCATGCTCAGAAGAACCACTGACCCAATTCCCATATGGAGTGTTCACAAGATTTTTATCAAAGGTCATGTATGGTAGATTAAAGTGGCATTTTTTTTTTTTTTTTTTTTTTTTTAATTTTTGCAAAATTTAATTGCTATAATCACTAGACTTGCATAACAAACCGTATTCTGAGTGTGAGGTGAATCCGGCGACCCTCGTAGCGGGGACAAAACTGATTTAAAACTTTGGTTTTACAACTTTAACTAACCTTTGGCCAGAAAGAACTGCTGACTAAGTCCATATGATGTACTCAAATTTGGGACCCGGTCCATGACCGCATAAGGGGGCATTCTAAATTAAAATTTATAATTACCCCTCTTGCCCACAAATCAATTGCTATAATTACCAGACTTGGTCAGAAGAACTCTTGTATCAAAGCCCGTGTTCAATGACCTGCCTGACCAGGTACAGCCACCATGGGTGCCTCTTGTTTAAACTAAAACTTTAACCCTAAGACCCCATTTCAAAAAAAAATAATTTACCACTGTCACCCCAAGACCCTTTGCCACAAATCTCACAACAAATTTTAAAAAGCTCCATGGCTAAAATATTGGGAAATTTGGCCATTTCTTTCGTTCCTAAACCTCAAATTTGGAACAAAATTTCTAGTGTCCCAAGTCCATCAATTGTCAAAAAAATTTGCGCTTCCATGCTGGCACACACCCTCTAACCCAAATCAATTTATTTAATAATACTTAATATAGTATAAATGTCCAAATAGGCAAAAATTGTGTATTTCAGTGTTATTCTTATGCAAGGAAAAGCTTGTCCTCCCTTATTTTTTCACATCTAACTTTATGATTGTCACAACTTCAAACCAAGAAATGATTTCATATTTTGGTCACTTTTGTGTTACATGTTTTAACAAAAAGCTATCTATAGGGTATTTTTGGTCATGGGGCCAACTCACATCACTATTACTACTACTAGCTTGAATATGAATCATGAAAAAAGGAATAACACAATGGGCTATTTTAGGGCAATCCGTTGATAACATGAGACGGTGAGACCACAGTTGCCTACTTGGCATCCTGTTGAGGATGCCCTGCACCAACGTCTTTTTCTGGGAGTAAAACGTGGGGAGAAAGTTAAAAAAAATTTTTGGGTTAAAATTGTTTTACCAATTTTGGCCCCAAATCACTGATATTGCCCAAATTTGGGCGATTTGTTTGGCCCCAAATCGCTGCATTTTTTGTTGCCAAAATTCTGTCATTTTTCTTTTGGCTCCACTTTTAAACAAATTACCAAGTTATTTTCAGAGTAGCTGCAAGGTACTCTACTACTCATGACTCTATCTGGTATCAATCATCACCTGGCAGGCAATAATAATAATAAATTATTCTTATAAGAACAATTTTATTGTTTTATTATTAAATGTAATCTAGATACATACACTAGTATGACTCGATTGAACTTGTCCTAACCAATCCAGACGATATCCCTTCCAAATTTGGCCTAAATGACTGGACTTTGCTGACGATATCGGCCCTACTTTTGGTCTCCTATTTCACGGGCCCATTCTCTGCTCTCTTTGTACTGCAGAGCATATGGAAACTCCATTAAATGTGCACGAGAGATTTTAAAAAAAAAACAGGTTTCCCTAAAATGTGACAAATTCTGATTTTTGCACTGGTGTCACAGCTCTCTATCAAAAATATCCGCCGGATCTGAAAGATTAAAGCTGAGAACGGATCTTTTGGTACAAAAGTGTGAAATATTAATTTCCATAGGGCAATAAAACTTCAGCCTATGTTTTTCGATTGAAATTAAATCATATACAAATCAACAATTTTTTTCATTTAAGTTATTTCGTGCCAATAAAAGTATGGAATCTATTGCATGCCTAATCTAATGAAATCACTACCTATCTTAGAAAATATGATAAAACTCAAATCCTCGTTGCACCTTTATCTAGCAATCAACTTCATATAGCGTGCTCCATGATGGGATCCAGTGCTAGTGACTGCAGAACCAAAAAGCTCTTTCTTTGGACAACCTTCTGGAAATTAGTCGTTTTCATCATCATCAATTCCATAACCCCCTAATTTTTTCTGTCCCCTCACTTCTCCCTCTCTTTTCCCCCACCATCTGAAAATGATGATTTTGGCAAAATCAGCAATTTGGGGCCAAAATCACAAAACTTTGGCAAAAAAATCAGTGATTTGAGGTCACAATTAGTTTAGAAGAGAACCTCCAAATTTTGGAGGTTTTGCAAAAAAATCTCACTTTCCCCAACAATTTCAGGTTTGTCCTCTGTTCCCCCACCACTGACAATAAACAATATAATCACAAATCACAGTGATTTGATTGGTTGATGATGTTTTTTATTTAGAAGAATGGGCCCATGTGTTGATCAGCTCAATGTGTTCCAAAAAGTCGCCCTGAAAAGGTTTATACCAGTTATGGATCCATTTTTACATGTATGTATGGTCACAATGTAGGTTGAAGTGATGCATATGTAACAATGGGTCTGTGGGTATGTCTTTGCATATGTATTAACGTCACCCAATATAAGCGTTTCTCACGATGTAAACAGGTCGCGCCCCCTATTTTTCATCAATAGTCCACTTTTTGGCACCGTTCTGTTTGGAACATTTTTCCCCCCGCCTGGTCCTCTATGCGTTTGTTCTACCTGTCATTGTCATTTTGATGCCACTATGGCCTTTTGATTTTTGGAGTGAGGTGGCTGATGGTGTGCTTTAACTGGTATGTCTAAATTTTTCGTATCATATTTGCGCAATCCCCTAATTGTCCTATTTGTGCCATTATATGGCTATAAATATATTGCTTATATGCAATTTTGCTTCATCACATCCATTTTCTTATTATTATAATACTAGCGCAATTGGGGATACTGTAGATCAGTGTCTTACATGGTCTATATGTGGGTTCATTTGTGCACATGTGTATGTTTGTTTATAAAACTTCAAGACACTATCAGTGATTTGCTAAATCAGCAAATCGAAAAAATCATCAAAATCAGATTTTTTGCATGTATGAACAAGTACGTATCCTAACATACCCTGCAAATGATAAGACCAGAAGCACCTAATAAGGACAGATCGGAGATTTGAGTCATTACTGTCCTACCGACACTTATAACAAACACGTATGATGGAGAATCGTATCTTGAACACTGCCGTATTCTTCCTTTTCTTTCTGGGTCAATTCTAAGCTGGAAAAGGTAACTATAGAATTCTAAGACTTTTACATCACTTTGAAGCTATTTCCTGCAAATTTCAATATTTTTCAAATCACGTGATAGTGTCCTTTTAAACATATGCGTGTGCATATGATCACAATGTACTTATGCATAATTAGCTTGCTAAACTTACTTACATGATAAGGTTCTTTTGGTTGGCCAAACTTGTGCTGCCTAGGCTTCATTTTTGGCAGCCCTCCATTTTTGTAATTCCATGTCTTCTTTTATGTGTAATGGAAAATAAACTGACTGAAACTGAAAAAGACCAATCGTTATTCTGAAAAGTCCAATATATGCCCGCCCCCTGTAGTACTAGGGGAAAGGAATTGTATTCTTTTCGTGTTCTGGATATGGTCTTAGTAAAGGATCAGAGGTCACTATTACTTCCTTTTTTTTAGCTCATTTATTTTGGTGTTGCTAACACTACGTGGGGCATTCCTATTTGTAATCATTGTAGGTTTTGGCAGTTATTTGCTGTGTGTTCTGACACTGAAATGCCCTGTTACGGTGTATCGTACAGGAATTCCCCTCAACAATATATTGAGGTGTCATATTTCGGTGAGATGAATCCATGTGGGAAACTGTGGGGAGCGGATGAACGATCCATTATAACTCTCATCAAGAAATGAAGAAGGGAATTCAGCATAACTAAGTAAGTGTCTTGTTTGTGTCGTTTTTAAATTCTGTACAGTCATTAATCATAGGTCATGACATTACCACTTAACATATTAAGTCTATGCTAAAATACTTTACTAATTTAATTACTGGCCAAAGGCATAGTTTTAATCTTAGGATGAGTTTTAGTGAATTCCCAGCCAACTTTTTAAAGTGATACAGACTCATTGTCAATAAAATATCAAATTCTTTCAATTTGCTCTGAAAAGATGGACTATGATATGGGACGAGTATAAACATTTGTACACAAAAATACTATTACAGTACATTCGAGCATTATGAGACAGTACATGAGCATTATGAGACCAATTAGATCTGGCAATGATTTTAAGCCTTTGGCATGATTACATTTTACTTTTTCCACCTATACTTCGTCCGGCCTGAACTAAGGAGTGACGCAGTCTTAAACGTACGAGTCGCAGTAAGCCGCAATACGCATGCACAATACCTGTGTGAAAGCTATGACATCACTCCTTAGTTCAGGCCAGTCGAAATATACTCTGTATCACATGCTTTACTCCTTTAATTGAATAAAAGCTAATAAAGCACACACATTATTGTAGGCCTATTGTGTCACCTAGGGATCACTTTGTCCACTGTTGTTGTAATCTGTTTGTTGTTGATGTAGTCTGTTGTTGTTGTCAAAAATGTTAACATTTGCCTGTAATATCTGCATACTTCAATGGATTTAAACCAAACTTGAGTCATAGAAGCAATGTGGGATCCCTCATTTGTTGATGAGGTCAAAGGTCACATACCACGGTCAAAGGTCATGTGAGGTCAAGTTGTAAATAGGCTGAAAATGTAAAAATTGACCTGAATTGAAAAGTTGAAGTTCAATTGGAACCAAACTTGGTTTATGGATATTACATGCAAACCATCATTTTTATGAGGTCAAAAGTCACATGTCAAGGTCAAAGGTCATATGAGGCCTATCATTCACAAATCACGATGGCAGGTGATACCAGCGGTCCAAGGACCGCAATAATTTGAATCGCCAAAATGTGTTAAAGGGACAGGAAGAGATTTTTTTAGGATACAAACTTCTCTCAATTTGCACTAGATCAGTTGTAGAACACCTTCCGAGAATGTTTCGAAGGTTTATTTCACAAACAAGTAAAAGAAAACCCAAAACTATGTTTTGAACTTGCCTGCTATTGTAATCATCCCCACAGAAATGCATGCCTTGATTTTCTGAAAATGCAAAATCATATGAACTTGTTATAACAACGGCGTCTTTGGCTTATTCACTTCAGAGCTCTTCGGGTGTGATCTAATACATTGGTAAGCATTCTAAATATGCAA
>JAMKCH010003393.1:0-35529 GCA_023653785.1 Ophioderma brevispina | reverse complement strand
GGTGAATGCCATCATAGTTTTTTTTTGTATCTGACCAGTAATATCACTATCTGAGCTTAAAAGATCATTTTTTAAGGTGCATTGGGGGGTTTTTTAAATTAAATACGTGATACTTTAAAATTGTATTGACCATAAGGGGCAAAAACCCATGTGATTTTTTATATTTTGCAAAGTATAAAAGGTTATGTATAACTATTTTTTTTCTCCTGGGTGACTGCCTGTGAAAAATACGATGGCACCAATTTTAATACTATTTTAACGCAAACATGACAAAAATCGGGTTCATTATGTAGGCATTCCTCCAATACTAATTGAATCATAGTCAAACAATATGGTGCTAACACATGCTCTATGAGGTTATTGAAACTATTTTATAAATTATATGTCAAATATTAAAAAAAAAAAAAAAAACAGTTAAAAAAAGCAATAGCCATGTATTCGACTATAGGCGATTTTTGAAGATAGGGAAAATATGGATTTTTTTCTGTCTAGAAACACTGCTTCAGGGTAGCTGAAATATTACTGTCATGATAATACACCATCAATTAGATTCATATGGAATGATATGGAAAGGGTTGGTCCCACCTTCCATCTTCCCGCCATCAGTGGTTTTCTCTGACAACCTCTTATGTGTCAATGTCAACTTTGTTGATTTCAGGATAGCCGAAAAACTGGACCAACGGTTATTTCAACTGTCTCAGATAGTTAGCCATAACTCCTGAACCAGACCCCCTAAAATTACCACCACCTAAATTCTCATGAAATCTGGAACACCTCTAAAGAGCATCTGTAAAAACTCCAGTTGAGAGGAACTGAATTTGTGTTCCAAAAAAATTCAACTCTTTGATTTTATAGTTTTTTTTTGGGGACCGTCTGTATAGATACTTTTTGCCCGGTAGTAATTTTTTTGACCGGTGTGAATAATTATCGCCGCCGTGATGTACAGTCCGCTTCTCCATAGAGCGACATGGATAAATGGTGAAAATATGTTGCGTGAAGAATCAGCTGAATCGATACACCTTTCTTTGCCGTGTAGATGGCTATCATACGGGCGGACAATAATTACTTCTACACCTGTATATAATTTTTGAACCGTATAATAGTAATTTTCTGCCTAGCTATATGTTTACTCTGCAGCTGAAATGATCTATCTATGAGGTAATAAAACAAATATTAACTCCCTTAAATTCGGGCCAAAGTCAAAACTCTTGACCCTCGGTGATCGCGAGACCTTACTATTTTACGGTCTCCAGATTACCTCGGGTCCATAGTTTTGACTAGGTCCCTCATGGGCAGTCAATATTTGTATAATAATACCCCATTCACTTGGCTTTAGTCCGTAATGATTAAAAAAAAAAAGCCCAAGGCCTCACCAACCCCCCCCCCCCATACCCACTTAGAACTTGCTTATATCTTTAGACTGCTTTTATATACTATTTTTATTGTCACAATGGAGCAGAACCAGAGCCTGGATCGCTATGAGGCAGGGCACTCCTGCCTCGCTCCGGAAGAGGTTTTTCCGAACAGATAATATACCACCATAGAGACCTATCTTCCTATTCAATCTGTAACATGCATCAGCCAACAACATGTCTTGATGATCAGTGGGTTTTTAGAAGAAAGGGACCTGAAATGCCCAACAGATTTTTTAATTATTCGCTGTACCTGTAAGAACACTGTCTAAAACGCCCCAAGATAAAGCAAAAGCTTTTGAGAGACATAAGAGATTTGGTTCGGAGAGGCCCTCTATTTTTTTATAGAGGGGAATGTTACATACAGCTGTAGTGTTTATCACTATTAATTCATGTTTACCCTATTTTTCAAAAGTTTAAAAACAATATCCCCTTTTGGCAAGTTCACATATGACCTCTTCAAATTTTTACATGTACAAATTCTTTTTTATTTTTGCCGCCTTAGGGGTTTTGTTGGTGTTTAGGCCATAATAAAAGAACTTGTTTTTCTGTTGATAGAGAAGTTTAAAGGGGTATATGGAACACGTTCCTCCCTATTTTTCCCAACGGCTTTTGCATGTGTCACGGTAGAGAAGGAGGAATAAAGGAAGGGAACTAAGGAAACGGTTGGGATGGTGAGGACCCGAGGCTGAGGAAAATCTTGGGGGCCCGGGCACCCATCACCACTGATAACAAGCCACCAGCGTGTTCCGTGATCCAGCCAGTACTCAGTGTCTAAACTCCATTTTCTCATCACGAATATACTAGCTTACACAAGATTAAAATGGGATCAAGATATTCCAACCACAATAGATACATCACTGCAGTGTGCAAAGCCGACTTCCAAGAGTTCTAAGACAAGAAGATCACTGAGTCGCTTCACCTGCCCTTGGCTGTGACATGAGGGCATTTTCTCTCCTGCAACAAGAAAACAGACACTCCCGTTAGGTTTAGGAGTAGTAGTTTACACTGAGTGGAATGCATGCTCAGTTTAAAGTGACAGGAGGAGAGAGAATCCCAAACTTCTCATAAATTCTACTCGATCAGCTGACAGACACTACCGAGAACGTTTGAAGGTGTATTGGAACAAACCAAGTACCAAAAGAAAAACCGACAAACTTTTGTTTTGATATGTGTCCGCTATCGTAATTCGTTCCTTATGAAAACAGCTTGCTTTTATTTTCTGTCGTGCACGACAGAAAATACTAAATCATCATCTTATTACATAAGATGGTGTATTTAACTAGTCACTTCAGTGTGATCTTATTCTCATACATTGGTAAGCACTGCCAAAATTTGCAAAACAAAAATGGGTTTTGAAACAAAATTGGGGCGCTTTTTCTGAAAATGTCCCCGTGTCTCTTTAAGAAAGTGTGTGGAATGGATGACAAAAACATCAAGGAGGTGGTCTTTATGCTACATGGGAGTCCATGTCCTTATACCAAAATGGGCAGCCTTCAGTGTGATACACCCCATCATAATATGGTGAAAATCAACTCTTAACCGCCTTTAGATGGAAGCAATTTATTTCTAGTTCAGAACTGTGTGAGAGGCATATTAAATATATTGCAAATTCCAGCCATTTAATTGATGTGAAATCTCCGAACATGAAAGGTCTTTTTTTTATGTCAAGGCCTAAATCTAGGCATTATCACAGTTATATAATTAGTCACAACACTGATGGATTGGCGACAAGATAGTGATTAACCTATCTTTTGAAGCTCTGCAAGTCCTGGTTTGATGCTACATGAGCAGGAAGGGCATTCCATAAGCCTACAGAGAATGGGAGAAATGATCTTCTGTGGGAGGCCAAGTTGGATCTTGGGATTTTCACAGCAAGGTAATTTTGAGTAAATAGAATATAGATTGATAGCACAGCTGTTTGATGCTATAAAAAATTTTTAAATTTGTAAACATTTTAAAAAGTAGTAGCAGCTGCTGTGCTGTGCAATATCAGTATTGCTTGGGTTCTGATTTTTCTTTCTGCAAACTGCAGAATCCAATAAGCTGTCAAGGGCTACACACACACATTTCCCCTGCACACCAGCTGCATACTTTTTACATGCAACTTGTTTCAATGGCACAGCATGGATGTCTCCACGAATACTCTATCAATTATTTCTGCTACTTATATACTTATCATCTTTAAAGCAGGATTACCCGATTTCATTATCTAAAGTTTTAATCTTGATTGGATGACCATGACCCAAGATCCTATCTGTAAAGTTTCTTGCAGATATTTCAAGCCGTTTGGTTGTGAGAGCCAAAAATATAATTTTGTAATTAAAGGTGCATTTCGTGATCCTAGCACATATATATTTGTTTATGATTTACTAGATATCCTCAAGAAAGCTTGTTTCCAAAATTCCAGTTGATTCTGATGTTGCGATTTGATGTTATGAGCGATTACATTGTATCGCGCTGCCCCATAGACCACTGTGTTGTAATTTCTGTCCGTTTACGGACAGAAATTACAAAATTCTTCTAGGGTCGATCAAATTTGCACTTAAGATTAGGTACACATACTATACTTGGGCCAACAGTTCAGATGATATGAATATCTCAATTTCTTTGAGGTAAATCGGGGGGACGAGGCTGTGGATCACGAAATGCCCCTTAATTTAAGCCCCATAGAGTACTCTGTAAAATTAATATAGGTCCACCAATGTGGGGCACAATTTTACTCAAAACTTCAGAACGAGACATCATTTAGCCCTAATAATTTAATAGGGTAAATGAGATATTGTGGCTTTCTTTAGATACTAAAATATTGACAACTTACAGGAAAATCTGGGGTTCTGAGGATGAAGCTATTAATGTTCGGGTCATGGACCTTTAATTCAAACAATTATTCAAATGTCAAAGAGATGGTTTCTAACATATTTTAACAAACTATAGCATGGCTTGTCCTTTAAAAGAGCTGCATGAAAGTCCAGTCCACTAAGCTCCCGGAAGATGCTTCAGGGAAGCTAGACATCATGCTTTTGTAGATGTTTAAAATAGATGTTACTCTAGTTTGGTGATATTTAGATGTGTCACATACCTCATGTGTTCTTTTAATTTTTGTCTCTGTTTAGTCAGGAATTGTGTGTGTTCCCTGATGCCATCCTCATGCATCTGCTTATAGTTCTCATCCATCAGTCTAACCGAGTTGAAGGAGTCTTGGATGATCTCTCGGTAAGTTGGAATGTCTGCCGTTTGGAAGGTCAAGGATAAATACATGGTACGAGATATCAAATCAAATATACAACAAGGATAATCAACAGAAATATCGCTGTACTTTGTCCAGCCAGAAGCTGAAGTATATGTCATCATTTTTGCACAGTGTTTAAATGTTGTTTTGAGAGTAAAAAACACTTAAAATGAGCAAAATAGTTTGCATTATCGTTCATGCTAAATTGTTTATAACACTCTCAGCCATTGCAGTGACTCCAAAGAACTATTTCCTTTTACATTTTTTAGCAATTTGAATTTTTTAATATTTTGTAAATACCATGGCATCTTTTTGGTGCAAAAAGGGGACAGGAAATGAAAAAGTAGTATTATAACAATTTTTGGCAAGGAATTGGTTTTATGGCCCATATTATACACCTGTTGATATATTAAAGTGACAGGAGGAGATTTCTTTGAGGATACAAATTTCTCTCAAATTTCACTGGATTGGCTGTGAATCACCTACCAAGAACATTCCAAAGGTTTATTGAACTACAAAAGAAACCCTAAACTTGGTTTTGACCTGGGGCGGCTATCGTAATATCCCCATAGAAACCGTGCTTGAATTTCTTCATGACTCGACAGAAATTAACTTAACTCATATTTATTGCCAAAGACGGCGTATTCGGCTTATTCACTTCGGTGTGATCTAATACATTGGTAAGCATTCCAAATATGCAAAAAAACTGGGGGTTTGACAAAAATTGGGTGTTTCTTTCTTAGAAATCTATGTCTCTTTAAGTAACTGTTCATTGATTTTAGGAAATACTCAAAAAACTAAATTTGTCCCCAATGGGGAGGGGGGATGGGAGAAAAGTGAAATTTGGAGAGAAAAAAGTGAAATTTCGAATACAACTCAAAATTGATGATTTTAACCAATCGTGGCCCAAAAAGCAATGATTTTGAGTGAGGGGATTAAGGTTCTAATCTATATGAAATCCACTACATATGACATAATATATGGATGCCCCAAAATCTCTTGCTGCACTTTAAGGTTAGCAGAAAAAAAATCAAAATGAAAAATCTTAAAAATTCATAATAACATTAAAAAAACCCTTAAAAAAACTTTTAAAGTTGTATTTATGACAAGAAGCAAACTATAGCTACAGTTGTTTATCACGGCTATGTATCAAGAACCAATTATTTTTGTAGACTATTCTAGTTCATCTGGAATTATATATGGGACCCATCTTAAATGCCAATAGAAAGTGGACACAAACTAACCACTAAGCAACATGTCAGTTACCTGACTCAAACCTCTTGCGTTAGATCGCTAGAGTTCTTACGTGTCGGAATGTAGGAATTAGAGGGTTTTTCCATCGATTGGTTTCCACTGAAAATTGGCTAATCAAACATTGGAACATGGAACACTCTATTTTTGTGCGTGGATTGCATACACACACAATGGATAAAACATGAGATCCCCAAAAAATCAATGTTATACACAAATGATGCTAAGGCCGGGGCGGTGACGGGGGTAGCAGGGGGGCAGCGCCCCCTGAGCTTTCAAAAATTTAGGAAAAACAGGGGTTTTTGCACAACATTTGGGTTTTTAACCAAAAATGAGTTCATTTTGTACGTTTCGCCCCCTATGATGTTCGCCCCTCCTATGATGTTTCACCTGGCGCAGCCCCTGTGCTAAGGTGATAGTGTATCGCCTAGTGACAGTGCATCTTGTATACTTTGTGTGTGAGAGAAATTTGTTATTGTCTTGGGCCTATCAGTATTAAATGTATATTTCCATTCTCCATTTGAGTTCCATGGTTTAATCTACAACTTTCTATGAAGATCCGCGATTGCCCTCTACGGATATTTCAACATTCCTTCATGTAATTAAAACTTGACATGATAAATTAATTCTTCAATTCTATTAAGAGCACACCAATAATTCAAAGCGCGATGGTGCGTTGGATAAGTGTGAGCATTTTCAGGGAAAGGGCAAACCTGAGATATTCACATCAAAGTTATTTTAATGAAACAGCTACCAAAATTGATGTCATATATGCAGCATTCCTTTAAAAAGTAATAAGGGGAAAACGGAAAATCATGCTCTTACTCAGCTCAAATACAATATGAAGCTAGCACATTTGAAGTTCTTATTGTGAGACAGTCAATAGAGAAGAATTAAAAAAAATAAAAAACCAAAATCTGATTTTCCTAACAGTTCACCCTTAAAGGATTAGCTTACGTATTTGCTGTATTGCTGTCATAAAGCTGTATGTCTATTGCGGGGACGGTATGCAAATTCCTCAAATACTTCATTTTTTTGTCACTATTTGTTTCTACATTAAAGCAGTTATATGGAATTTACACACTTATCCCTGATTTATAAGTTAAAACCAAATGCCATTTCCACATTTCGATTCTCTCGCAATATGCTGCTATCCTTTAAAATCCCTGGGCCTCGTGGCGTAACCAGGGGGGACATGGGGGGGGCAGCTGCTGTGGGGAATCTTTTTTCCCCCCTATTGCCCCCTGAAAAATTAGTGATTTTACATAGGCCATATACTATCATAACAAATTTTAAATATGATTGCCCCCCCCCCTCTGACCCCCCTGAAAAAAAAGCTGGTTACGCCCGCTGGCTGGCCTGGCAATATCTCAGTTTTTGTGTTTTTGGGCCAGGGACATTTTCATCCCTGTACTTACAAACAAGTCAAATATACTCTTCCGCAAACTTGATGAAGACCTCTTAAAGGGTCATCTATTAAATTCAATAATCCTAAGCACTATGGTGTTGAAATATGCATGCCAGAAGCTAAATTAACCTTTGACCTTTAAATGTTCAAAGGTATCTCCTCCAACGCAATGTAGGCTCTATGAGGGAATCTATCAAAATACTGTAAAAAGTGGAAATTTTCGAGCTCATTGATTTTCGCGCTTTTCGCGCGCTTCTAAGCTAGCGGCGAATTAAAAACCCGCAAAACTGTGTATTTTGTGTGTAGGTCTATGTAGGATAGCTGAAAAGAGCGGAATTAAAAACAAGCAAAATGTAAGAAATCGCTGAACGCGAAAAAATTACACACGCGAAAATATCACTTTTACAGTAAAACATGTCCTAGCCTATATTGTATTTGAGATTAAGAATGGCAAGAATTCCAGACACACAGACACATGCATATAGAGTCTGACAGAAATGATCGTGACTCTACTCCAAGCTATGGCAATGACCAAGCGGTAAAAAGTGTTGGTTATAATAGAATATGTATCAAAAGGTACTGACTGCTTTCACTTACTTACACTATTTACATTATTTTGTGCTATAATAGCATTTGTGCACAGCTGTTTGAAAGTCTCTTATATGATATAACGAGCGGGGGGATTAAAACAAAATCTACAATGGCGACCAACACTTTTGACAAATAGGGACCTGGCCCAGGATAAGCACAGAGAAGCGCCTCAGTTTTGACATGTGTTATCTGGTGACCCTTTTCATAAATCACTTTAACTTTAAATGTAAAGTTTTCTGATCGAACTTTGAAAAACATGAAACGTTCATATTTTGAAGAAAATGGCAATTTTTATTATCAACCCGTTCTCCCCAAGAACGGGAAAGAGACTTATTATGCTCTGGGGATTTGGGGTGTATGGTATATTCACCCTGTAAGTGGCTTTCCCGTTTTGGGGGGGGGGGAAGGATTCATTTGAACAATTTCGCCAGCGAGGGTGCATTAAAATAGAAAAGAAGAGCATGAACAATATATTCCAAAGCATTAATAGCTTTGTGCTTACCCTACAGAACAAACGTACACTGTATACCAGAAATCACTTGTATGTTATTCATGAACAAAAATTTGCACAAGAATTGGATTATGTAATAGTCCAACTGATTTTCCCTGAGCTCTGAACCACAGCCAAATGATCATTCTGTTATAAACTAAAATGTAAGGAATGCTAAAACTTACCAAGGACTCAGTTCAGTAGCCTTGGATGGGCACATTAACAACCGCTGACCATGCATGTTCTGGGGATCATAATCATATACTAAAATAGAGGGGGTGTATTTGGCAATATAATGGTGAATGAAAGCTAGTGAAAGGGGCCATGGGAATTGATAATTTATTAGCTCGATAGTGTATAGTAACCAAAGAGTTCTATAGAATAGAGAGGTATGTCTCGATGTTTGACCGACCACAAGAGAAAAAACAGAGTACCAAAACAATAGAAAGCAATGGCTGCCTCCGCTTCTTCCACATTACTGTGGGTGCCGCTTAACGCTTTGCATATACACTAATCGGTAGTGATACAAATGATGTATGTGTTAGAGGTGCCAGGTGTAATAATAGTGACCTGGCTAATTGTGCTCAGATACTCTTTTTTTCCATAATGCAATGCGCGCTTAGGTGAAAAGATCTATTCATTGAGGCGGTTTATTGAAATCAAGACAACTGACGTGTCATTTCATCGTGTGTGGCCATGGCGTAGGACAAAATTTAACCACCCAATAGACCCCAACATCCAAACACTGATATTTGCCTGGATGTTTGTATCGAATGACATTAGTGTGTATACAAGCACCAAATTAATAATGATTCTGTGCAATATTCAAAATGTAGGCGCCCAGCACGGACGGACTGTTTTGAAGGGCTTATCCCTATGATAGTAACTCTGATCATCATGAAAGACATGTTGCATATATCATGAATATAAATCTCAAGTGGATTTTAAGGTATATGAATTATTTATAGGTGTGGGGGGGGGGGGGGGGTGGGGTGGGTGGGGTGGCGTGTGATACTTAACTCAAACCTCCTTCCAATTGTGTATTCAGGTTTTTAGGTTGTTATGGCAATGTTAAGGAAATCATGAAGACCCTCATGAAATCTGAGTCTTATGTAACGCAATATTGCCAAAAGACAATTCATCAGCCTGGTCAACGAGCTTGCGAGCGCGGACTGGTGCAGGCCTACAAAAAAATTTCTGTTGCACTGGACCTCAAAAGAAGTGGTCAAAATTTTCTGTCAAATCTGTGCATGAAGTGCACATCCAAGCACATTTTAGCACAAAGTCCTTACAGTTGGCCCAGTATTTTGACACTCTGGTGTAATCTGGGCCTGTATTTGAACCTTTTTGTATAAATTTAGGGTATTTTATTGGTTTTTTTCCTTACTTTTGAAAATTTTCTGCAGTTGTCAATTTTTTTCTGGGACCTATGGTCCCATGGTCCTGAGGATTTTGTAGGCCTGGACTGTTGGGCAGGGTATTGCCAGTGTTTATACAAAACAACCTAAACCTCATGCTCGGAAATAAAGACAAAATACAAAAACGTCACCAAAAGTGATATTATTTTTAGAAAAATGTACTTATTGGTTCACAGGAAAATGTGGTTAAAAATTGGATATATATTGGTATTACAATGTCAATAAACAATCCCATATTACCATGTTTTCATCGAAATGAATGAAGAGTAAACAAGCCTATATCAAATAAATTTCATTAAGGAAGTGTGCAAATTTGGTGCCATGAAGCCAGTTTTTGGGCACAAATAGAGAAACACTTTCCTGAATGAATTAACAGAATTCAGGATTTGTTGTTTTGTGGTCAAGTACTTCAGTTATTAACGAAACCACAAGGTCTGAAACACGCTAAAACTTACAGAATTGATTAGTTAATCTTATTCAACAGCCCGCCAAATCATAGTGGACTCTCCGTTTTCTGTTATGACACTTCGGAAGGGGATTTTAGTGTACGATTGCTGTTAATGTGTTAGCAAAACGGCACCGTTGAAATTTAAGATGGCGATGGACCTGGCAGCAGAAGACATCAGCGTAAAGGCTGTCATCTTAAAATTACACCTTTTTGCGGGCAAAATTCGCATAACACCCTCGCCTTTTTTTGTTCCGACGTATTCCGCTACCTTCTGTAGGTTCGTTTCATGTAAAATGGTAGTTTACCTCACCGATATCCAGTGGTCACAATGCCGGCTTTCATAAAAGAAGGATCGTGATGCCAGACTATGATGTGACGTCATGGCTCGCTGCAGTAGGCGTCATTTTCTCGCTGAGCAGGGTTGCTCTAATTTATTCAAGATCATTGGGCCTAGTAGAACTATGAGGACGCTTTTCTACGCTTATCCTGTCAGGTCCTGTAGATTATTTATGCCACTAACTACATTCTGTGCAAATTTGATGAAATTTCATTGCAGGCAAATATGATTTTTTTCATAAAAATTTAGTTTACCACTTTCGATGGGAATAAGCATATTAAAAGGGTGCTATACATACAAATTATGACCTTTGTAGGCCTTAGGCAAGATTCCCACAATGGATTTTTCTGGGGTTTTGTAGAGCTCTTTCATGTCCCAACTTATATCAGTTGTCAAAATTGTGTCACCAGGCTTGAATTGCTTAAGAATAAAAAAAAACCAAATTGCATGGGGTCAAAAACCAAGAGCGTGCCTCGATGCAGTTGTCACTATTATACAACACTGCAAAGGATATGGTGGAGCTTGTCAATTTCTGGTCTTGATAGAAGGACGTCCATGCCAGCTGTCGTGTCCAGTCCTTTTTTTCCAAGAAGTGCTGTACTAAGGGCTCCTACCGAATACATTAAAGGCCACTTTGGTGAAATCTGGGCCACTGCCAGCTGGGTGAGACTGTGGAGAGCATATAACAAAGAGTACAAAAAATTACTTTCAAACAGTTTTGAGAATCCTTGCAAAAAAATGTGGAAGTTGATATAAAACTGACAGTTAGTTAGTGTTAGTGATGCCAAAGTTTTAAATCAGGGTTTTGTCCCGCTAACGGGGGTGGCCAGATACACCTCAAAAGATTAATTGACCCCGGATGCCATTCCTGATGTCAATCCACAGTTTTCGCAGTGGGCCTAGACTTGGACAACCACGCCCACCATGTAAGGCAGAGGTGGGATGCTGCCTAGATCTCAGAGCTGACGGCCCTTGTAGGTGCACCACAGGCGAGATGCCAAATGTGTAAAACGTTTTTCTAGGGAGTGTGAACTGCCGCACTATGATGAGATTGCGATTATTCGGTATTGAAAATGTGTTTATACAATTTGCACTCGACACACTCGTAGATCTTCTTTTTCATTTCTACCAGCACCACTCCTACATTCACACTTCTTCCGCCCCTTTTCTCCGCTTCTACCAGGGTAACCAGCCTCCCTACTCATCAGATTTCCATAGAAAAACCCGATGGGGTGACGTTTAGCTGACCCTGCGGACCTAGGATAGGCAGTAGGTTACTAGGATACCAGTAGCAGCTAGGCCCTCAAAGGAAACCTGACCCGGGGGGGGGGGGGGGGGGGGTATCAGTGAAAAGGGTAGGTACATATGTTCCGCCGATATGGGTCACATTTTCACGCTTACAAATAACAATGGGTCCATTTTTCCCACCAGGCTACTCTAAAGATGGGTCACTTTTTGAGGTTTTTAAAAAATTTTTCTATTTCCAATTTTTCAATTTTTGGTAGAATTTTACTATGAAAATGGGTCCGTTTTTTCCGATTTTCGCTAAAATCACAATGAAAATGGTTGAATTTTCTGATTTTTGGAAAAAGTTCCATGAAAATGGCCGATTTTGCTAAGATTACATGAAAAATGGTGCAACTTTCAAAGCCAACTATAGCTAATGGGTCCAAATTTCGGAACAACATATAAATGGGTCATATTTTTTATATTTGGGTCACTACAAGCAGGAGGCCCCGCGCTTCGCGCGGGCTCCCGCTATTTGAGTGAACGGAGCGATCAATGAAGCGATCACGAGAAATGCACACTAGGCGAGACCACCGTAGCGCAAGGTGGCCCTAACCTGACTTTCGGACTTCCTCCGTGTCCAAATTTTGTATTTTTACACTTTTCAATATCTCAAATTCCCCTACCTATCATACCCCATAGCTCATGTAGTTTACCGATTGTTCTAAGGAAGCGTTAACTGAATATTTAATCCCGTATAGTTTATTTTTTTTTCTCGTCATTGTATTGAAGTTTTATTATTTAAAATAATAATTATATATTTAATCCCGTATAGTTTAATTTCCGTTTACTTTTTTCTCAAAAGTACTCCCCTTGGGATAAGTCGTATTTTTTCCGTATTTTCCCAACATATGTTTTCTCTTAACTCTCAAACTCCATATAAAGTTCTCGCCACCCTGCAGAATGCCCTCCACCCCCGTCACAACATCCCGTAATCGTATTTTTTTATTCCTTGTATTTTTTTTGCCAGCTATCCTATATCTTAAGTCCTATATAGTTTTGTATTTTCCTAAATATTAAAATATTTCCATCCCGTAATTATTCCGTATATTAATTTTTTTTCTTCTCAAACTCCGGGCAGGATAACAGTAGTATCCATACATCACAATCAAACGAACATAATATACGTGTGTCTTGACGATTTCTTTTCCCACACCGTTTTGCACCATAAGGAGCCTGTTATTTGCGTACCGCATAAGCGTCTTACGCGTAATCGCCGTTGCCACGCGTAGCCACCCGTCGCAACGCACCACGCGTACGCGCCTGCTTATTAGCGTACCAAACAATTGGTAATTTACCGTAGCAACCGACCATATTTTCGCTAATTTTCAGCCATTTCTGAATGGATTTCGTCAATATAGCCAAGAATCCGTCCGTATCTTCACGCACCTTTCATGTGGATTTGGCAAAATATGGATCGAAACTGAGGGAGCCTTTTGTGCACAAAAATCTACAACATACTTACATACATACATCAACAGTCGAAAATTATAGTACTATAAACATGGGTCGCTTTTTTACCCGGGGACGCACACCCGTACCCAATTTAGGTAGTCTTAAGTTTCTTCCAACTACTGCCAATTTTTGGCCATTGCTGTGATTTTGGTTTGCCTTCAGCATTCATGGATTCCCAGTTGACAATTGAAGGTGCACATGCTATTATTGCACTCACCTAGAATTTGTATAGTAAATTAATGTTCTATCCCGGACTATAATCGCGAGTTTACCTTGTCATTTCAGAAGATGAGATTGGCACATTTTTGTTTGCAAGTACCTCTCTCCTATAAACATCAGCCAATTTTGATTATTTGCTTACACTTTTCTGATGAAAATTCTGTTATAGCATTTTGGAGGTAAGTATTTTGCTGGCTAAAATTTTTCACCCAAACCTGAAATTCTGTTTTTGTTAATCTGCCAGTAAATATTCATCTTATTACCTCTGCACGGTACTTTTTCAGACACCAGTACTTCTTCGTCTTTTTCCTTCCTCGTTTTTTTTAATCCAATCACAGATGACATTCTGGCAACACTCTCATTTACAGATTTTCTAGATGTTGGTGCAGCATCTTCAGTAAGCTCTCTCTGCCTTTTTCTCCAACGATTTTTGCCCCTGTACCTTTTCCGCCTTTCCTTTGATTCTCCGCTTGAGTTCTTTCTAGCTTCTTCACTGGTGATACTTTGGAGGTGTCAGAATTTGACGTAGGCGCTGACGCCTCTGACAAGACCTCGTTAATATGTTTGCAATTGCTAGCTTTCCCAGCCAAAGTACCAGGAGGGCGCTTTTGATTTGATTTTGATGATCCATTCACGTTTTGCGCTTGAGCGACTGCGGCTATAGAATTGATATCAGAGTCAGTGATTTATCAAAAGAGACTGTGACATTATGCAATTGCTGTTAGACCTAGAAACAGACTTTGTCTTATTGGTGCCTTTTATATTGGATTCCCATTTGGGAGGTGTTGCTTAGGAACCCGTTTATGTGCTGAGGTTAAAGGTCAAGGTTGCAAAAAGGCCCTCTGAAAAAGAAATAATATTAGGAATTATGACATTTTTTATAATTTAAGCCAAGATGAGAAAAAAAGTTTAGTCTAAGAAAACCGGCATGCATAGCTATGTGAAACCACATTTGAATAAAAGTGTTATGTGATTGGCCCATTTGGACTAATGGTAGGAGGCATGCTCTTGCGCATATGGACAGTTTACAGACAAGACTTGACCAAAGGCTCCCTGGTCACAAATATTTTTAAATCTGAATGGCCAATTAATTGGAAATGTATCATTGTTTTGGGCAGTGGGGTTACTATTCGTCACTAACCCCGACAGATTGTGAAGTCAAAATGTATTGCAAAAATAATCATGATTTAGTAGTATTAGAAGTAGTATAGTAAATCCAAAGTTTTAAATCCGTTCTTTCCCCCCGCTAAATGGGGGTAGCCGGATTCACCTCACTCGCAGCAACGGCCCTTACTCCCTCCTTCCACTTCACCCGATTCATGCACATCCATCTCAACCCAACAGCCTATCTCCTCCTCCACTTGCTTGTCTTCCAAGTCTTCTTCGGACTTCCCCTCCTCCTTGAACCACCCACCTCGAACTCAAACTCCCGTCTGTAAAAACATGCCCTCGTCCTTCCTCACATGTGCCCATACCAAAGTACACAATTCCGCCATTCGCCAACCGGTCCACCGTCATTCTTCCAAACCCAAATTGGCATCAAGTCTCAGTCTTCCCGCTACCTCAACTGCACACCACACATCGCTCCCACCATTGCTTCTCTGTCCTCAGAATCCCATCTCATTGCTTAGACACCAAGTCTCGCTCCCATACAGCATCACTGATCTCACATAACTCTTATACACCATACCTTTCATCTTAAAAGGATATTTGTTCCCTTACAACAAACTCCCCACATTATCCTAAAACTTCACCCACCATACCTCACTCTAGCTGTCACAGCCACCTCGAATCCACCACCCACTTACCTTGTCCCCCAGGTATGTGAACTCCTTCACCGATTCCACCTTGTCACACAATTTTTCCTCCCGTTCCACCATCCTCAAGCCCCCTTCTCGCAATCTCCCACACATAAAACCCTGCAAAACTTGGGGGTCACTTCTTTAATTGTGCATCTCCCATGGATCCCATGGTATACGAAGATTATTGAACAAAGGTTTAAGAGGTGATTTTGTAATGCACTGGGACCAAGGCTACCATAAAAATGGAATCCCAAATGCCCAAATCGAACAGATTGTGTCCTGTCAGTTTTGCACCAATGTTTTTAATCCATTTTGGAGCTCTAAAAACATGATTTTATAAGCCCATAGAGTACATTATAATTCGTCGACCAAAATAAGCCACACTTTTGCTCATAACATCCAAACCAAACATCATTTAGCCCCAAGATTTCACAGGGTAATGAGAAAAATAGTAGCTTTCTTCAGATACCAAAATTTTGACCACTTCCAGTAAAATCTATTAGCGATCGGACCATAGCCCTCTAATATTCAAATCTTGTCAGAAAACTACAGCAGCAGTTTTAGCCAAGAAAATTTACCCTGCAAGGACTCAATTTCTTACTTTTCTTAGGATCCTTCTTCATTAGCACCTCCTTCCTCATATCCTTTGGTTCCAGCATAGAAATATTCCAGTTCTCCCACAGGTTAGGCATCGGCCTGGTACCCACAATCCACTGGTGGGTCAGAGTGCAAAGGTCAGATTTGAATTTGTCGTCAAACTGTCGCCAGGAGTTTGGGAAGGCTGCGCAGAAGGAACTGTATACGCTCTGGGAGAGCAGATCTGGGTAAGACTGTCAAACACAATTGCAATTAATGTTCAACGATGTTCCAATGTTTTACCACTCTTTTTTCTTTTCGTGCTCAGAAAATCACAAAATTTCTCAATTTTAAATGAAAATTGTATGCCTTTAAGGTTGGAGAGGATTAGAATTTCAATTCAAAGTTTGCTTCTCCCCTATTTTTATTTATTTCCAGGTAGTCAAAATAATCAAGAACTAGTCAAATCTTTGTAAATGTACCAAGTTTTATTTTACATAGAATGAAGTGTTTTCACTAACTGTAAGAGTTTTTTCTTCAATTCTTCATATGAATAAACTTAAAGCAAAGTTTTCAGACTTGTGTTTAAAAGTATTAAAACAAAAAAAGTGAATGGAAAAAAAGGAGTTTCTGTAACCTGACCCATCTGACACACTTTTTTTTCGGACACATTTATGAATTTGGAAACCTTATGGAATAAACCTGTGCTTTATTCTGTGAAGGGTTTCCAAATTCATAAGTGTGTGTCAGAAAAAGTGTGTCAGATGGGTCAGGTTACAAAAACTCCCCAGAAAAAATATCAACTTGCCATTTTTTCCATGACACCCCCCCCTTGTTAAGACAAGGGTTAAGTACCAAATCAAGTTTGACTTCAAGACACACTTTCCTTTTTTACGAACCAGTTTAATATGCTTGCACACATACTGTACCACATACTTTCAACATACCTTAAGGAAGACATCTCTGTATTTGGGATGCTTGGCAAACAGCATGAGCTTGACGTAATTGTGTGCTACACGGTTGAAGATCTTCTCTTGCAGTACTCTGCTGGGATGATAACGCTGTTACAAGAACCACCAGAAATTGTCCTGCGGCAAAAATCAACGAGAAATAGCAGTATCAAGCTGTAGTCTTCCAAAAAATCATTATTTATTGAAAGGGACAAATTACATGAAAACAAAATGACATAATGTACCCTTACTGAAATCACTTAGACGAGTTCAACAATTTGGATTGTTTTAGGGTGTTTCATAAGGTGACACCCTTTTCTGGAAGACTTTTCATGACACATATGAATTGGAAACCTTAACGGGAATAAAACACATAAAACGTGTGGTTTATTCAGTAATTAGTCCGTTAAGGTTTCAGAATCTAGTGGTTGTCAGAAAAAGTATGTCAGAAAAGGTGTCACCTTATGGAAAAAAACACCCTCTTTCTGGAATTCTGTAAAAAACAGTTAAAACAGGAAAGGAGTTACAGGGGGGAAGGGTGGCAGTTTGGCAATTTCTGGAACAGAAAAGCAAGGTGTTTCACTCCCTGACAGAATTTACAGTGTATCTAGGCATGTTTTGCAACACAATTCAAAGGCATTCAGAACGGGATTCAGATATTGTACGTTGGCTCGTTAATAAGCTAGTGATCGGCAAGTGAAAGATGGAATAGCCAGAATTCGCCCACTACGTCCCAAAAAAAGAAGGTTCCCTAAAAAGTCAAGGAACAGTTCGTTGCATAACTTCGCTTATAACTAGATGATTGGAAAATTTTCAAAAGTTTGGACGAGAGGAACCATTTGGCTCTGCCACTAAAAGTCGTGGCTTTTCAAAAAAACACCTTGGCATACACACACTCCCTTTTTCTAAAATGATGTTTCAGAAAAAAGTGGCACTTACCGTATTCAAAGGTCTAAAGTAAGCAAATTAACAATTTACAGAACGCTTCAATTCCATATTCATTGCGATCTGAGTTAAAAAGGGCTTTTTAAAAGACATTGAGCGATGGGAAAAAATAAAACAAGACAAATAGCAGTTTAAAAACAAAGAATGATGTGTAAGCTTTAAATACTCATTTGTCTTATGCACTATCTTTGTTATGAAAGAAAGAGTATGTATGAAATGACTGTTTCAATCAAAATAAGATTGTTTTGTGATTCAGGGTGAGACTCAAGTTTCCTCCATCTGCAATGATGGCATCATTGTAGTGTTACACGGCTATTTACCCAATTTGCCTATATTTGCCTGAAATGTGGTTACATGCTCGCTGGATAATTCCACCGGTTGAGTCAGTCTCCTTATGTGTTGATCGTGCCTCACATTTCGATCGGTGTTGCTACATCAAATCTCATCTCATGTTGTGTGTCTGACATATTTTCTTGTTTGTTCATTTGTTTGCCTATGTGTTCATGTTTTAGCTTATTTACTTCAGACTGTAATGGATATAACGGAAGGAAATGACGCGTATGTTGTAAATTGATACTTTCTTGACTTTACAAACCTTTGAATACGGTAAGGTGCCACTTTTTCTGACAGCATTTTTTGGAAAACTACGGAAAATGTGTGTTGATGCCAAAAGTGTTTTTGGAAGGCAATGAACTTTGTGGGAGAGCCAAATGTTTCCTCACTTTTAAAACTTTTTTGAAATTTTCTAAACATCCATTGCTAAGGAAGTTCTGCAACAAAATTGTCCTCGAATTTCGGGGGGAACGTATCTTGTTGGGAACCCCTTACAGGTATACAATGCATGGTCTTGACTATGCACAACATGCTTTCAGTTTGGGTCAATGCTTAGCAGTAATGTCAGCATCTGTTTCCAGAAATTGCCACAAACTGTCAACCGTCCCCCTGGAACTCTTCCGTTGTATTTACAGAATGTAAACATCCCAATTGTTTTCAAACTCGTGGAATTGATTTCATTAACATCCTTTTTCATGCCATTATTTCCTTTTAAGGAACTGGGGTTAGATTGACAAAACCAGCCGTTTTTCACTCACTATTATATTTTTGTTTACACACATCGTTGGTGGGCCTTCAATCACATGAAACAGCTATTTAATCCCATTTTCCTGGCAACTCAACTTTCTGTTTGGAGCTCCTTCCCCAGATCTTGATAAAGGTGATTTATACCTGACTCATCAGCAGGTATTTCCTCCATGGCTCCAAAAAGTGGGATAAACTTGGGAAGCTCCTTCCCAGTAAATTTGCCATTTGGAGGGAAATTTATACTAAGATTTAGTTGGAATCTGAGAAATCTCCCGTGAAATTTACATTTTTTCAACCCGATTCCTTAAGTTATTTTTGGTGCCCCCTTTCCCTGATTTCAAATGGCTCACAATTTTTTGTTATCTCCTCTTTCTTCTCTCTCATCTTTCTCCATCACTACACTGATATCAAATATATGCAATGTGCCATAAGAGTTTACTTTGAAGGCAACAAAGAATTCACATATCAGGTGTCCAAAAGAAAGTTGAAAGCATTCCCTTAATACTATCCCCCGACTATCCCCATCTTGAACGATTGAATTAGAAATATTGCTCTTGCTTTGGTCCAAAATTGTGAAATATCTAATGTGGTATTGGAGCAAAGACAAATTTATCCTATGTTTATATTGAAATATCAGCAAATAAAATTGCCTTTTGTTTTCACTTTTAAGACATTCCTGTAACAGATTAAGAAATCTTTTGAATTGTCTCTTCTACATAAGTGGGGGTGGGAGGGTGGTGGTGGGAAGGAGAACAGAAGCGAAAAAATGGGGACGGTTGGAGAAGAGATAATGAGGTATGTGCGGGTGCCCAGGCCGATTGCAGTCCCCCCTGCTCTCAGATTTCGCCTCGACTGGAAAAAAAATATGGGCCCCCTCTATGAGAAATCCGGGATCTGCCCCTGAAGATGGTCGTAATCGGAAAAACTTCTTGAGTCTTGGCCCCCCCCCAGCTCAGGTCTGACGCCCTTGATTCTACATGAAACACACATGTGACACATATATATACCTGCCAAACATTAGAACCCCAAAATCAGAATACATGTGCTTGCAGACACCTCATCACCAAAAGCCCTTAAGGGTGGTGTGTCTATTGTGATCCCCTTAAAGGCTGACTCAGAGATTTCGAAATATATTTTTTGGTGTTCTGTAGTAATTAAAAATAATCATCTAGAACTAAAGATAGTCAACCCTAAAAATGTTAATTCCAAAGTTAGAGATGAATCGGTTTTTTTTTTCATGCCAGTAAACATTAATGAACAACAGTAGTTATAACCTTACTATAGGTACTGGTTAACAAAAATTCGGGATCTGGAATTTTATAAACAAATTGTGATTTTCGAGAGGAAAGGACTTCGAGATGAGCTGTTATTCACACAGTGATTAGTATATGAGAACAAGCATTACGTATATGCCAAAAAAACATGAATTTGTGTTGAGTTTCGTTGAAAAAGAGTGCGCCTTCATCAGGAAAAATCTCGGAGTTAGACTTTAAGGCCTCTATGGATTTACCCAGGGCAGAGTCTCGAAGTTACTGGATTTTAGTGTTTATTTGAAGTTGCAGGAAGAGCTAAGGAGCCACAGAAATATTCAGGACTTTTGGTGATTATTTCAAGATTTGTTTGAAATTTTTGCAATTTGGAAGTTCAAATATGATGATCCTTAAAACAGGGAAGGTTGGCAAGTACATTAATGCCTCAAACCTCTTGTTGCAAACTATAAGAATGGTTGGTAGACCTCGGGGGTTAACCTCCCTTTATTTTACTATAAATCACCCCGTTACCAAAATGATCCTTTTAATCCTACCACTAGTACAGCTTCAGACATCTTGGAATTGAACAATCTCTTGAACTCAGCCTGTAATTGGCTTCCTAGCTAAGGTCTTACTGAGCATCAGCCACTAGTCTGAGTATCCCCAGAGGGTCTGTGCCTGGTAGTGGCTGTCAACCTAGTGGCATCATAGCCGGTACTGGTTGTTGTAACTGTATGACAATGGAAGGTTCAATACTGTAAATGACAACCCTAACCCTAAATCCCAAACTGGTAGCCATGCCCCACCAAGCATGGTTGTAGATATTGTGCACATTTGTCTAGTTAAACTGAAGCAGAATCATACTGTCAATCCCTCAGTCATTCCACCTCAGTCTGGCTTGGCACATGTAAGCGGACATGAAACCATAGATTAGGTTACGCATGCCTGTGATGGTAAGTCCTAAGTGATTTGAAGATTGATATTTTAGCTTATTTTAACAGGAGTATAGTGCTGTCTACCCACAGTTGCTGTCCAAATAATGTATTGGGTATCATGATTTTTTCCAAATTGCACCACAATAGTGTTGATGAACATGGACCCCTTACCAGTGAGGTAACGATCCGATCGGTATATCGGTACCGGTACCGATATTAGTCGGATAGGATCGGAATCGGTGATCGGAAAATCTCCCCTTCTACAGATCGATTGATGACCGTATAAGCATGGCATCAAGCACAAAGTTACTATAAAACATTCTGGCGTCCAAACACAGGGTATACACATTAAGTTCACTAAGAAACCTCTCACTTTATTGTTCTAAAACTAATTTTCTTAGAGCACTGCAGATGGGGTTATTACAGAATAAACTTTTATCAGGCGGGATATACTTTGTTCATCATGAAATATCTTGCTGAATAGTGAGTACCAGCAAGAGACGTCCTTACAGTATAGTGTGTTGTATTATGATATGAAATTCCTACACGTGGCATTCAAAAAATATATCGGTAGCGGATCCGCTATCGGCATATCGGTTTGAGAAAATACGGGTATCGGCGATACCGATAATGTAGATCGGACATCACTAAGCCCCACATTTGGTTCATTAGCATAGATAAACTCAATAAGCTGATTGTTAGTTCTCTTTTGAACATTTAAATGAAAACTTGTTACTCTTAATCAAATAGTGTTTACAGATGTTATTGACATGAAATGATGTGGAAGTAGCCTGACAACATGACCAATTCTCCCTTATTAGAGTAAGACAGGGGTCTCAATATATTAGATGAGAGGGCAGAGCAAGAGAGATTGCCGAACATGTTTGAAAGTCCCTACTGAGGGCCAAATTACACCTGAAAATTTCGAAGACTCGCCTTTCCTTTATATTTTAGCATCAAGTCAAGGGCCAAAAATCAAGAGTTGGCAGGCCAGATTTAGCTCGCGGGCCGCCTATTGAGACCCCTGGAGTAAGAACTCACCTCAACAAGCTTGGGTTTAGTTGTTGGCTTTTCCAGTAGTCTGTAATAAACAGCCGATTGAATAATTTGTGACATCAATATAAGAGAAGATGTTGCAACAGAGTTATAAAACAAGATAAGGCTGTTGGTAAATTGTTGGTTGAAGACGAGTGAAGTTCGAATGTTAATAAACCTGTTTAGGTAGGGACATAAACCCATATGAGCGGTACTTTACATTTGAAGTGTTGGTAGCAGGCACCGTAACCAGGATTCTTTAGGGGAGGGGCAAGCGCGAGTTTCAAAAGGGGACCTTTCCCCAAAAATTCACCCCTCCCAAGTGTGGGGGGGGGGGATTTTTTTTTTTAAATGCGTTTTTTTTAAAGCAATTTTAACATTGTTGGTTTGACGGACTGAGATGAGTTCCTAATTAAATAAACTGTTAGTTAACTAAACGGAACAAAACCCTATGAGCCGGTGACTTTAATTGAGTGTATGTTATGCGGACCGTGTAACCCAGGATTTTTTTTTTTTTTAGGGGAGGGGCGACAAAGTTTCAAAAGGGGACATTTTGCCCTAAAATTCGCCCCTCCCAAAAGGGGAGGGGGCGAATTTGACAACGTGGGACATTTACGGAAATTTTAACTTTTTTTTGACACACAAAGATAGGATAAACCCCTGGATTTTTAACTCCACTCCACTCACAAAATTGATTTTTGGGGCCTTTTTCTGAGCCATTTCAGGGGTTTTAGGGGCTTTTTGGAATTGGGGGCATAACCCGACCATCCCCTGGTTACGGCTCCTGATTGTGTTATGTAAGAAAGATCGCATATATTGCCCACAGTATCTTCTGTCTCCACTCAAAGACCCACACTTTTTTTCCCTATTGCACTCAGAGAATAAATCAAAGTCTTTATGAAAGGCTAGGGGCTTGTTCCGTGATGTCTATTGTGTTATTATTGCAAAGCCCCATTCCATACTGTGAAAATATGATGTGTGGTACAATTAAAACAGCAGTTGTTGTTTTTATATCTGGAATGACAATGGATCTGGGCTAAAATTCAGGATGACAATGAGAAAATATGTCCTTTCATATGATATCAAAATCGATACTGGCCGCGGTAAATCAGGAGGGGAGGGGGGCAGCCAAAGACGATCGGAACTACACCTTTTAAAGCAATAAACAAGCACATGTTTTGAAGAGCGCCCCCCATTTTGTTCAAAAAAATTTAGATTATTTGCACCGTTGCAGGGGTTACTTGCTAGTAAAATATACCTAGGAGTAAGCTTGAGCAGCTTGTATCACAGAAGGAAGAACTTTTATAATTAGGATAATTAGATCATATACTGGTAATATTCAGTGGCTGCTGGAATAGTCTCCAAATATTATATAGCGGAAATAGTGCTATGTATGTGTCTACGTTCATCCATTAGTGGTTTTTTTGGTTCAAGCAATTAGTTTAGTAGTGGTCATTTTCATGAGGTAGCACTATTTTCACATGGACGGAAATAAATTGGCATTTCCAGCTCGCCGTTTAATTACAATGGGGATCCCGATTCTAATTATTATAAAATGGCTTTTTTAATGATAAATACGCTCGTTTCAGAATTATCATGTACACAGATAGAGACCCCAATTTTTTTTTTTTTTTTTTTTAAATCTTAAATTGGAAATTGGGACCAAATTTATTACATGTGGTGATCACTTACCTTTTTTGGTTCAAACCTGGTCAGGTGTTTGGTTTTTTTTAGAGCGAGCATCAGCAAGTAGGGATTGTAAAAGGGATAAATAGTGGATCATGTAAGTATATCACATAGAAATCTGGCATCTATTCGTAAAATGGACTTTATTGTATCTTGAATGTTTGGTGACGACTAAAAAGTAATTGAATTTCAAAAAAATCGTACAATCCTTACTAGATTTGACTGCATATACGCCAGCAAACTGGGTGCGTTCCTTGGAGTCTTTAGCTTGTAACAAATTAGATCAAATAACAATTGTGAAGCGAGAGAGAAAACTACATAAATTTAGTTCTGTTAGGTACAAAAGCCAATTTATAGACATTTGTAGCAATTACAGGGTGCTAGAAGAATACTCTCTGGTCAAACCCATGTAAATTGTTGTGTAACACACACCCTCAAAGTGTGACTTTATTTTGAGATTGTGATTATGGTTGTAACGTTACATGTTTTTTTAGAATTTTACCCCCTGGGCACTACCCTACATTTTCTGATGGGTTTATTAAAGCCACAACATTGAGATAGCCTCTGAGTAGCCATCAAAATAGTGCTTCAATCTCTATGTATATAAAACAATACAACATTATTTTTTTTTTTATGTTAGGACCAAAGTTTTTATAAATACGGTTTCTTTGTCCCGCTAAACGGGTGGTGGCCGGATTCACCTAACACTAAGCAATACTGCTGGGGTGAGGATTTATTGAGAGCAAAAAGATAATTGGAGACGGATGCCCTTTGACGTCACTCCACAGAGTTATCGGCGGTGGGCCTAGGCCTTTGGGCAACAATGCCCAACATGCAAGGCAGCATGTGCGGGATAGCCGCCATTAGCTCTCAAAAGCTGATGCCCTTGTAGTAGATCTTCTTTTCATTCTACCAGGGTATACCATCCTACCCTCCTCATCAGATTCCTTACAAAGCCGATGGGGGATGTCTGTTTAGCCGCCGACGCGACTCGCCCTGGGACAGGTAGTACTGGTTACCAGTATACCAGTACAGGTCTCAAAGAAAACTTACCTGACACTATATTCTTATCCAGGGGTTTAAAAATTAGAAGCAGAGAGCTGCTGTTTTGATTAAAAGGAATTTGGCTTTTGTCTCTGACATTTCCAATGAAATTCCATAAAACACTGCATGTGCTTTATGTGCATTCTGTGATCGTAGTTCCGATTTTTATAATAAAAACATACCTCGCGGCCTCGGACTGCGAGTTCGCCGCCTTGGTTGTGAATGATATGCCTCATTATGACCTTCTTAACCCTTGTATGTGACCTTTGACATCATAAATAAGGGTTCAATGTGACCTCCATAATCTAAGTTTTGGCTTTATCAATTGACATTCCAACTTTTCAATCGAGGCCAATTTTACATATACTTCAGCCCATCTTACACTTTACCTCATACCTTTGACCTTGGTATTTGACCATTTGACCTTGTATGTGACCTTTGACCTCATCAACAAATGAGGGATCCATGGTGCACCTATGACTCGAGTTTGGTTTAGGGCCATCGAAGTATGTGGGATGATACAGGCAAAATGTTAACCCTTTTTTTCCCACCCGACACAACAACAAACGACTATCCAACAGACTAACAGGAAAACCAATCCCTCTAGCAGTGACACAAAAATAATACTATATAAAAAATCTTACTTTTTAGAGTAAGGCTTGGGAGCTATGGATCTGTGAATATTGCACCAAAATATGAGTTTCTAAAAAAATAGAGGTCTTTGGGTGAAATTTTCCAAATCTATAGGGGTCTTTTGGTGATAGCCCTGGTTATATAAAAAAAAATGGGGTCTTTGGGTGACAACCCAAGTGGTGATAACACGCTGTTGTCTCTTAACAGCCTTATATAACACGTCAATCTCCAAATGAGAGTGCCCTCCCAGGATAGATACTTCGGCAGTGAGACCTTAACCTATGGCTTGTACATAGAAATTCTTTGATCATTGACAAAGCTACAATCACTGCCCTATAGTTGTGAGCGCGCGGTCATGTTATTTTTAACGGAGGGTGAGGAATCAGAGCTCTTTTTGAGCAATATTTTTTTGGTCCCTCTTTGCTTCTGTTATAAAAAAATTCATTTCCTCCATGATTTTATAAAACGTCTCCATTTAACAAAATTTCCACATTCCTCCCTCTCTACTTGTTGAAAGTTTCATGTTTCCTCTCTCACTTGGATTTGTTTTTTATTCCCTCAACCCTCATTTCCCCTGCATAAATATGCCACTCCCTAACCCCTTGAGTAAAGTTTCAAATCAAGCCCTGTATTGCAGTCTTTAATTTTTTTTAAAGTGAGGAATTATTGCAGCTCCAGCAATGCCTTCAACTGAAAGGACATAAGTACTGTTAATATTTAATGCACCCCCAAAACAATAAGTAGGTTGTAATTGCAGAACACATCACACAAGTTTGATTAGCGAATGGTCCATATACTCACAAGACACTGTAAGATTATACAGCTAATAAAGTCTGATAATTTTGAAGTTTCAAGAGTACATTTAGTGCCTAGATCTGCTCTTTCATAAAAGCACCAGTGATTTATCGGAAAGAGTCAAAACATATGTTTCAAATGTTGGCAGGGATAGTCTGTAAAGTAAATTGTTGTGCCGAGCAAGCTCGTGCGCGAGTGCCCATCTCTCTTTCCTTAGCGTTGGGCCAGACTCATTCCATATTATTTTGATGTGGGGGGTAACAGTGAGTCTGGTACTTTCACAGATTGAATAATGCTGGTACCCTTTATACACCTGGGGGAGAGGAGTAATTAAGGTAAAGCGTCTATCAAGGGTGCACATGTTGGCCGAGTGGGACTCGAACCCATGACCTTTCGGCAGTGTGCGGGTCAATGCTCAATCCCTGGACCACAACATGCCCTCAAATAAGTCGGTCGTATTCTCGTAAAGTTAATTTTTAAAACTGAGGAATAGGACAGAAAAAGAAAGAAATGCGTGTTCCAAGATATTTATTTTTAGGAATCCCCATTGCAATGATGTGTTGTCCGTACGCACAGTGATGACTAAAATTACTGATTTGTCCTTATTAGGGCTATTGGTCTTATCATTTGCAGGGTAGTTAGGATACCTGTTACTGGTTTAGCCATGCAATATCTGATTTTTAATTTTTTTTATTTTCGGATCTTAGCAACTCACTGATAGTGCCTATAATACCTACTGTAAAAAAACGGTGCCAAAAATGGTGAGATAGAACATTGAAAGACGTAAAAACCCCAAACCGATAAATTGCAGTTTTGAGTTTTCAATGGGCATTGTTAGTGTACTGCAACCGAACAGCCTGACCACAATCATATGCTTAGGGCTTTCTCGCCCATTCAGTCATCAGTTGGAAACCTTCTGTGTGTAAAATCAATACCCACCAATTATTGCGGGTGCCATGAACCCCCAAAACTGCAACGTTTGGTTTGGGTGCTTTACGTCTTTAGCTTCTATCGCAGATAATTTTGCAAGCAATGGTACAGTGCGGTGTTACAATGAAAGAGCAAGACCTAGGCAACAAAATGTATATTGATAATGTATATTAACTTTCAAAATAGGACTTGAACAATACTGATCAAAAAAATTGCCTAAGTTACGGTTTTTGTGCACCAACTTAGTTCCTCAATTTAACAAATCCATCTACAGAGTGTAATAAAAAAAAATACCCTAAAAGCACAGCCCAAAAAATGCAAATTATTTATACTAAAAAGTGTTGTTTATTAGATTTCAAAACTGCAAAACCCATTAAATTTGGGTCCCAAATGATGCGTTGTTCCTAATTGAATGCTCTCGTTAGAGTGGATTTACACATTTAGGGAGGAAGTTACGGGAATGGGGAGCAGGGAAGGGTAATCTGTGGGATAAATTTTACGATTTGCTGGAAAAAGGGGAAAATTGGGGATACATATTTTTTTAGGTTAAAAAAGAAATTGGAACCACAACTGAAGAAAAAAAGTGAGAACTGAGAAGTCAATGGAGATCATAGCACTTGGAGCAAACTCGAACGGAGAAGTCTTTCATTTGAAAAATTGTGATTCCCCCCCCCATTCCTCCATCATATCATAAACACTGATTAGTGCCGTCTACAGATAAAACTCCAAACACAGCAACTGCATTCCATACTAGACCTTTATCTTGTCAATAAAGTGTTGGTATGGCTGAAGAAACTTACAATTAAACTGCACAACGAATAAAGGTTTATGAAAAGTATTGAAAAAACTGTATACTGCAGTGTACATGAAATAAAGTTTCAATTTAATACCAGCTAGTATTCAAATGAGGAGATAATAATTGTGGTGAAAACACGAAAAAGTTTCTGTTTATTCATTAATTACGAGGGGTGATTGATAAGTTCAAGCCTAGCTAGACAGAATATGCTACACAGTTTTCAAATTTTCAACAACCGTCTACAGTTTCATTCTTCAAATGACATTCCATAAGTTTCATGTGTATATCTACCTATTTTTTAACTTTGCAGGTAAATAAACATTGAGAGTTTTGCGGACTCTTGAAGCAATTACGCGAAAAGTAAAAATTTAGGATTCCTTTTTCATCTTTGGGAAGAGATAATAGTCAAACGGTGCCAAATCAGGGTGAATAGCTGGATTTTCTAACCATATGTAAGCCATCAGTGAATGGATTGCAGTCTTGGCTACCATAGACTTATGAACTGCGGCATTGTCATGATGGAAGAGCACCCCCGATGTCAGCTTTCCTCTCCTCAACTTTTTATTTTCCTCAGCGTATTGCTTTCAATAGGTCCGGCAAAACTCTCAATGTTTGATTAACCTGCAAGGTAAAAAAATAGAAAAGATATACACATGACACTTCTGGAATTTTTTCATTTGAAGAATGAAACTGTAGCCGGTGTAAATTGAACTTGGAGCATATCTCTTTCTACCTTCTTAGGCTTAGAACTTACCAATCACCCCTCGTATGGCCTGTGACCTTCCTGTAAACTGACAGTTTCATGCTAGACATTGCATTCTCCTAACAATTGACTGACCAATTCCTGCTACTAATTCTGTTTAAGTTTTAGTAGTGGGAATTGTCAGTCCTCTGATGAACTTATTTGCAATTGTGTGAAATTTTGCTTATGTGTTTTCATCATCTGTATACCCTTTAAAAAAAGTAACCTTCCTTTTCAATTTCTATAAAATCACACCGGCAAAGGGACCGGAATTAGATTCTTGGGCTTTTAAATTGATCTCTGCTGAATTTCTCAAAAATTACTAAACTTTAACTTGTCCTTACCCTTTTCGGAAGATATTGATCCCTGCGGTGTTCGGTAGGCATATTCATCTTCTACGTTGGAGTTTCGGCTTTCTACAACTAAGCTGGTGGAAAAGGAATCCATTCTTTGTCGGATTAGCGATTCGCGTCATTCAACTCTCTCAAACTACCAACAAGGAATGCTCATATCAGCTGGTTAAGCCACCCATGTTGATTATTTTATTTGAACTAAACTTGTGTCATGGGTGCAACAAGAGAATTTCAAGTCATCCATATTTTCTGTGATATGTATGATTTTATTTAGATTATACCGCAATATATTCCCTACCTTTATTTGGCTATGGAAAAACTTAAAATGAAAACAAAAGGTAATTTGTATTTGCTTAATTTTCATAGAAAACCTAGGCTGAATTTTGTAATTTGCTCCTATAAGGGAGAATTAGAAATTTTAAAAGTTTTTCGCACCAAAGAAACAGTTGTCAGCTTAAACCTTTTCTCTGGGGATATTTTTTGATATCAAATTTTTTAGGGACACCTGTTATTTGAAATCTCTGTTACAACAACTTTAAAAATGGATTAATGTCATGTGTATCATGGTTATACCCTACCAACCGCAACAAGATGTTTTTGGGGGGATCCATGGCATTTTTTAGGCAGCAGGGACCATGAACACGTATTTTTGTAGTCTTCAGTCCCCACTCATTACCCCAATAGCATCACATGATCAATTTCAGGTACAAGTGTAATTCATGTGGAAATTTCCTAATTTTTTCATATTTTTATTTTTTGCAGAAAAGAAACTTCAGAGTGTAGATAATTATGTAAAAAATAATTTCAATACCTATCCCCAAATTTGAGATCTTCCCTTTCAAAAAAAGCATTGGTCAGGACTATAAGTACTCACAGATTCAGTGCGCAATTGTGCATACCCCCTGAAGTAATGTCTTTCTTCTTTCTCCCTACCCAAGCAAGTAATTTAAAGGTTATTATTTCAACTAATCCTAAAATAAAAGGTGTCATGGGAGTTCGTAAGCGGCACATGGTGGGTCGCGGAAACCTGGGAGGTATTTAGTTTTCAGACTTTCCTATGGCTAAAGCAATCGCGGGAGAATCCGTTTTAATTTTTCGAACTATTTCTGCAGTTTCGGGCCCCCGAACTTTTTTCGCATTTGCAGCGCAGGCGATAAATCGGCATTTTCCCTGAAAATTGCCGAATCCATGCAATTATGCACCCAAATTATTCCCAAAAGTTATTTTATGAAAATTATATACCTCAATTGACTGACATTTAACTACATTTACATAGTTTTTAGTGCTAAAACTTTGTCCATTTTATGGGTAAGTGATATAGAATAATTATGGTATAGCGACATAATCAGGCTATCACAAAAGGAGTTGTCTTTTCTCAATCTCAAACCATAGGCCTGTACTAAAAAATCATGTGTCGGTTTTAAAAATTCGCGCGTAGCGCGAAAATTTTGGAAATTTTCGGGATTTGATAAGCACGGTTTGAAGGCAAGTACAGACTTCCAGAACATTTGTATGCGAAATGATCTGGACCCTAAATGCTTAGTCCTCATAATATATGAGGAATAAAATATAACCCCTTATTCTTGATTTTGGGTGATTTTATACCCTTTTTCACGTTACGATACGTAACGTGCTGCATTCCTGAAAAAACTATCCCTTTTTAAGTGATTCTTGACACGGATGATACCCCTTGTCAATGAAAGACTGATCCCCCCGGGTGATGTGTGTAATGTTAATTTGTCAGGAAGAAGTTTGAAGATGATCAGGAGATAAAATTGGGACAAAATTGCTACAAGACTGGAGACAATTAACTCATATTTCAATGTGTATCTGCCACAAACAATCAGTTATAAATATGGTTTTAACTGTCATTAAACATGGTTTACACTCCTTAGTATGTACTGGTATGAAAATGATTGTAATGTTTATATTGATTCCTGCGATTGCAATTGTCGGTTGTATGTTACATTGTTCAAAAATTCTCTGACCAAAACTATATGGCATACAGTCACTTATTTGGCATCTTTTAACTTAGCTACACCATGTAGATGATTTGACTTTAGAAAAAAATAATTTGTACTTATTGATGCTTAATTAGCGCCCCGCAGATTATTAGGGACATTTTATGATTTAAAATGATGTTAATTAAAATTTTAACACCCAGTAAGACAGCATTTTATGATTTTTTCTGAATGTCAAATCATGGAAACCATGCTAGCCCCCTACAAATAGGTCAGGAGAGTTTTTTTAATAATAATTTTGCGCATATAATTACGAACCATGGCATTGGCTCTAGCCCTACGGTTAGCGGTCAGGAGAGTTTTTTAAAAATAATTAATTATGCGCATATAATTACGTAACCATGGCAACGGTGGTGACCGAACATTTTGTTTCCAATTTTTCAACATACTTCCTAAATATCATAACTGTTTTTATGAAAATTACAAACACATTTGAGTTACATTGAATTAACACTTTTAGTACCTTAAGTACGGTAATTTGAAAGCTTCTGTTTAAGGGTACCGAGCTCTTTTTTAAGATATTTCAGTACACAAATGGTCATGAGTAACCTTGGGAAGGTGATAATAAATGCAAAATACTGATATCAAAAAAAGGAAAGAAACTAAAAGGATGAATTTCAGTATTCTGCCACCACGTCATTACAACGTGCATTATTCCGTTGACGCTGCCAAATTCATAGGGTGGCCCCATAATACAAAATTCTTCCAAAAAAAGACAAGTAAACAAAAAAATACATTAGCCTAAGCTACCCGGTCCATAAACATAGCCTAGACTGGCCATGTTAGGGGTTATGCAGCTCCCAAGAAAGTTACAAAAATACGATTAAATTTTTTGACCTAGGCCATAATTTCTTGGAAAACCAACCGTGCGCGCTCGTCTCTGCGCATTTACTGCGGCTACATGTAACACAACGGTGCGCCGTTTAGGCGGGAAGCGGGCTACGTTCTACAACTGTCATATACTTATGATCGCAGCGTATACTATACTAATAGACTAATAATAATATTATCAGATTTGTACAACTAGTAATCTCAAGTGACCAAAGTAGGAATATCACCCTTCTTAATTTGTAATCCCCATGTTCATGAATAATTAGTTTTTGACTGACAAAAAAGCACTCCCAGCTGCAGTGAGGGCGCAAACTAGCATCCTAAGTAAGAGTTTTAGAGCCCATCTGTGACTGCTTTTATTGTCAGCCAAGCGAATGCTTCATTGAACAAGGGGATTCAAGAAGGGGTGATTTTCTCTCATGACACTTTGAAGTTTAACATGGTTCCCAGATGAACTGACTGCTGAGGTCACTTTTTGGAAATTGCTCCTCCTGATCATCATCTAACATTTCCCAAGGTTTCTTTTCATTGACTTGGTCCCGTTGTAGCAGCATGCAGTCATGCTGCTTTGAATAGCTAAGCTAGGTATATAGCAGGGTCACCATTTCAACTATAGAAGGCAACATTCATTGGTCACATTGCAAGCCAAATAAAAAAAATACATCTGTCCCTCGGACCGCTTGTTGTCGCCCTCCGTCGCGGTTAGTGAATGATAGGCCTAACTGACCTTTGAACCTTGATATGTGACCTTTGACCTCAGCAACAAATGAGGGATCCCATGTTGCCCTATGATCAAGTTTGGTCCAATTGAACTTCAACTTTTCATATGAAGGTCAATTTTCCTTTTTCTCCCCATATTTTACAACTTGACCTCACATGACCTTTGACCTTGGCAGGTGAACCGTGTGACTCATCAACAATGACGGATCCCATGTTGCACCTATGATTCAAGTTTGGTTCCAATTGAACTTCAACTTTTCATATGAGGTCAAGTTTTACAATTTTTCAGCCTATTTTACAACTGGACCTTGACCTCACATGACTTGTGACCTTGGCCTGTGCCTGTTGACCTCATCCAACATCAACAATGAAGGATCCAATGTTGCTCAATGATTCAAGTTTGGTTCCAATGAACTTCAACTTTTCATATGCGGTCAATTTAACTTTTTCAGCCTATTTTACAACTTGACCTCACATGACCTTTGACCTTGCATGTGACCCTTGACCTCATCAACAAGTGTGGGAATGCCATGTTTGCAACCTGTGAACCCAAGTTTGGTTTTAAATCCATCAAGTATGTGATATTACATGCAAATGTTAACCCTTTTCACAACAACATCAACAACAGACATCATCACAAAAGACTACAACAACAGTGGACAGAAAAAAACAAGTGATCCCTATGTGTGTTCCTGCTTAGGGCAGGCGACACAAAAAATGTACTGTGTGGAAGGAAATAATCTTCCTTGAAAAAAGTACTATTAAAATAAAGTAGGCCTCTTTTTATTTTCATCATATAGCCTCTCTTTGTGAAAATAGATCTACAGAAATGCATTCAGCAACTTGTGTTAACAGGCTGGAAAAATGCCAATTTTCCTGGGAATACAATGATTACAATCCAAATTTCTTCCCTCCCAAGATTCAAAATTTCTCCCTTTCGTTGTATTCTTAATTTAAACGTCAAAATTTCCATCCAAACATTAAAATTTTCCATGGATGTGAATTCCCAAATTCCCCACTATTTTTGCTGCAGGCATGCTTTTGTAGAGTAAACTTACATATCATAATTTATCTAAAGTCAAGAGCATAGTTACTCTAGAGTCAGTGGCGTAAATTTCTTTTTGACAGTGTGGTGGACGGGGTGATGAAACTTTGAATGAAATGGGGTTTGCCGAAAATTGTTTACAGCACATGTATCCACTATTCAAATTTAAAATCGTTTTGAGCGAACAATCATTTTCCTGCATTTACTGTAGTTGCCGTCAACATCTTGGCCTATTAACATTCTATTAGGCCGCAGTTCGCCATGGCTTATTCTGCTCACTCTTACCGAGATGCACTCATTAACTTCGCCATCTCAACCATTGTTTTATACCTTATATTATACACATTAATTAATGCCACTCACTTCTGTAACCCGTGTGTCCCTGATCCTGTCTTGTTTTGTCCCTGCTGTCTTTGTTTAACCCTAAACCCTAACCCTGTGATCGCGTCTCGTGGAACATCGCTTTATAAAGTTGCTTATTATTATTCCTTTGTTTTGTCCCGCTTTTGATGGCCCACAATAAGTTCAACTTTCTACTGGTAGGGTCAATCTTATTATTACTCACCAAGTTGTTATGAATTTCTATAATCGTTTGTGTTTAAATGACCAAATCTTAACTGTAAATTTTTTAACCGTAAATTTTAAAGCTTAGTGTTAGTTTTCAATAAAAGTAAATTTAAATATACCCTAATTCCTAGTACTTTAAATATATTTGAATGAATGTCGGAAGTCTCTCAAGCAATGGTACTGCACGTAGGAAGGCACAATCACATAAAAAAGAGGGAGCCATTCATCCAATATGAAGTTGAATGTGCCTGTAGGCTGTACACACTGAAATGGATTGTGTGGTCCCAATATGGAGAAAATTTAGAAACGATTATTCATAATTAAAAATATGGATGTGTTAACTTACCGTATTGGTTTTCCTAATAACCGCCCCAGGGGCGGTGCATTTTTCAAAAGGGAGGGCGTTATTACAATCAAAAAAGGAAAGTCCAAAATCCCGCAAAAATCAGCTTACACACGCTTTTTTTGCTGATACCAAGAATACAACAATTAGCAGGCGGGCGCTGTTTTTCCACCTACTGTTGTCAAAGGATCGTAACGAAGTAAACTATTACAACTGTGGACAACAGCGATTATGATAGATTACGACAGTCCCGGCCTTTTAAATCATGTGATTTGGGTTAAGCTTAACTCATTTTCTTGAATTGTTTTATCAAAAAATCGTAGAGGGGCTGTATTTATGCAGGGCATTATTTAGGGAACAACATGGTATGTTGGTAAAGGAGTAATGCCTGATTCACAAGCTTGGCAAACTATGTTTGATAAGTCGATGCTCTTTAAAGCCCAAGGCCATCTGTTTGAAACTGGTACTGTCCACTCAGTAAAAAATAGGACGGTCAGTTGGGGACGCACTGTATATTGTACATGCCACCATTGTCACAATTTCAACCAGATTTTTGCGGCAATTTGACGTCAAAGATTTCCCGTAACTTCGCTCATATTCACACTACATACAAGATTGACACCCTCATTTTTTAAGTTAAATTTCCCCTTTCTAATGAAAATATTTTACAGTGAAAAAAGTACATGTGTCACTCTTGCTGGGCACAAAAAATTATGTATTTTTCAGAAAATTTCACTGCCAATTTTTGTTTTTGTCCAACATCCTTGATCCGAACCATCATATTTTTACCTTTTTTCAATACAAGTAATTTCATTCAATACTACCATGAATAATTCAACTGACATCTTCAAGACTTCCTATCAGAAATTTTGATTTCTTTTCTGTCTGTGAGACTGTTCAGC